>JADRCD010201224.1:0-17197 GCA_019843815.1 Montemys delectorum
GCTGTGGACATCACGGGAACGCTTTTGTTCAAAGTCCTACAGGTTTATTGACTAAGGCTAGACAGCAATTCGAATGATCTTATTTGGTACATCTACCATGTCCAAGATCATTACACGGGTACAGCCAAGGACTGGGCCTCAACCTTTAGGAAAGAAGACCACGAGGAAGAAAATCAAGGTGGCTATTTGGTCCCCCCAGTTGGTAACTATGTCCTGGAACTGGGAAAACAAAGGTGGAAACCATAGACTGCAACAAGTTAAAGGACGTAGGAAGAGTTGGTGGAAAGTGGCACAGTATACGAATAAGGTCACTGGGCTTGGGACGGCAAGGGCGCTGCATTGAAAGAGCATCCGTGGGACTGAGTACTTAGGACGTCTGGTGGTGTCATTCCCTCACAACTTTATCTGTATGTGGTAATAAATAGATCAGTTATGTAATAAGGCAGTGTGTTGAATATGCATTCGTCCTGTGGAATGAGCCACCACAGAAGCATCCATGGTACCGTACACATTCTTTACATTTTCTTGTGTTGTGTCTGCTTGACTTCAAGGCTACCCAGGTAACTCTCCCTGGGGATTTCCTTGCAGAGTGTCCGCTGAGGCTGGTTCAGGTAACCTCTCCTTTATCAAGAGATGACGACTGGCTTTAAAGAAAAATAAAGCTGAAGGTTGTTTCATTTTTATTTTTTTTTCCCTTTTGGTTGTATCATTCTGAGTGTTTTCATATAAACAACAACAACAACAACAAAAAAAAAATCAGGACCCAAAAAAAAAAAATAGTTTTTGATGCATCCAGTTGTTGTGTCCTCAGGATGTTCCAGATGTTTCCAGGTAACTCTGTAATTTACGGACTGTAGTTTTGTCCAGCGAGCAAAGATCAAAATCAAATGTTGTATTTGTAATATGAAAGTGTCCAGTTTCCTCTATAAGGTTCACGATCTAAAGAAGTAAAGAAAAAGTTTGGGCAGTAAGCAACAGACGGCATCAAACGGCAAAGAGGAGGTAAAAGAGGGGCTCACACATGGAAACAAGTGATAATCATTTTTTTTCTGATTAGTATATATTTATTTTTAAAAGCCCACTTATGTTAAGTGTACAATTTCATTAGTTTTGGCAAATGTAGAAATGCAAGCAACCACCATAAGTTAATCACAACAGGTAACCCTATTTCCGAATTATCTGCTAGGCAATATACAAGTCAAAGATGTATTAAGTCTTCTGAACAAGGCCCTAAAGGACCACCTGGTCTGACTTTTCATGCTCAATAACCCATTTACATCACAACAGAACATTTTACTAGGATGGCTAGTGAAAGATAACAGTTCAAGACCTTCTTTAGCAATTAGTCCCTGACCTACAAGACTATGATTATATTTCTATGTAAGAAAATCCCAGGGGGCAGTAGTGGAGCATGCTTTTAATCCCAGTGCTTGGGAGGCAGAGGCAGGCAGATTTCTGAGTTTGAGGCCAGCCTGGTCTACAGAGTGAGTTCCAGGATAGCCAGGGCTATACAGAGAAACCCTGACTCAAAAAAAAACAAAAACAAAACAAAAACAAAAACAAAAAAACAAAAAAAAAAAAAACAAAAAAAAATCCCCAGCTAGAAATAAATTCTTCCTAAAAAAGAGCGCATGAATTGAATGTGTATATGTATGTGTGTATGTATGGGTGAGTGTGTGTGTGTGTGTGTATGTTCCAGGAACTGGAGAGATGACTCAGTGGTGAAGAGCACTAGCTCTTAGCACCCACATGGTGGCTCACAAACATATGTAACTCCAGATCCAGGGGTTCCAATACTCTCTTCTGACCTCTGCAGGCAACCGCTGTGAACATACAACAGTACATTCCCACACTGATGTCACAAAACACTTGTATACATAAAATAAAATTGAATGTTAAAAAAAATCAATGTTCTTATTATATAATTATGAAACATTTAGAAAATATAGTAATACATAGAGCAAACCTAGCAACTAACTATGCTTCCCTTCCCCAACTTAAAGCATTATGCTGTTAAATTTGGGAGCAGCTTTACAAACTGAATTTTGTAAAAATTCACTGCACTGTATATGTTACATAAGAACATAGATGTAGTGCTCTCTGTAGTGTTCAAGGAATGCCAATGAATAATGGCGGATAATAAACTTTACCTAGATGAGGAATCAATGCTTTGCTCTATATGTAAAGTAGTTACCCTTCATTACTTACTGTATTGATTCCAGCCAGTAACACGTTTGATGGCTGTGGGGCCAGAGGTACTGATGTCGAGAGAACACTTCCATAGTTCAGCACTGATAATCATGTCATGGGTTTCAGGGATTCCATTACCACGTAAAGCATTAAGTTAGTAGTAATGTAATTAGAAATGGACGCTGTGCTTGGGTGCAAGCTCGCTAAATTAGCATGCTATATAGGAAAAGGAATGGGGACTCATTTTGGCAAGCTTTGGGAGAGAGGGGAGACAGAGCAAGGGGACAGGTTTTCTCTCAGGGGGTTCACTTGGCAACATCCACTCTTCTTTGATTCTCTTGAGTTTAATTGTCTTTTTAAAAGATTGTAATTATCTAGCCCGTGACTTTTTCAGTTAGGTTTTAAATTATTTAACATTAAGTTGGCAAACTGTAGAATTAAAACTTTTGACCTTCTTTTCGAAGAGCTACTATCCTGAAGGCATCTATGAATGAGTCCCTGTGGGTCATAAAAATGGGCTCCCAGATACAGACACACCGACATAGGCACACACACCTCAGTCCAGTTAATTGTCCAATTCCAGACTGAGCTCTGATCACCTCATCTGAGCCCTACTATTATTTTTAGGAGGTAAGACTCTGGCTTTAGTAAGAAAACAAGTCACTCTGCTTGTGCAACCATGACAGATGCTGTAAACTGAGGACCTAACATGCATTTACCTCTTTCTAAAAATTATTAATTTCCAGACACCAGCAACCTGCCCAGATAGAATGTCTGTCTCCTTAGAGCCGCTGGTAGGTAGCCCTTGGCAGGCACTACTATCTACTTGCCAGAAGTCACTAAGCTTTTAGGACTATTCTTGAGACGGTCGTGGACAATGGGCAAGTGGTTTTGATCTTCTGCCTTTCTCATTTGTAATGAAGATCCCTGTTGGAGAGCACAGTGGCTACCTTTCTTTTAAAAGATGAGTACATGAAAAAGGCAGAAGAGAAACAGTCTACACTCTTGGTGGCATCTTTTAACTTCCTACACAGAGCCTGATTCCTTGGTTCCATGTCTACTGTATGTGTTGAGGATAAAGCAGGGGACAGTGTCTTACTCGCTTGTGTTGCTGGACTCAGGCTTCTGTTACATATATCAGATCATTAGGAGGGATGTACCCACTTATTGTTAAAGTACATCACTTATATAAGAGTAAACAAAATCTTATTATTAGTTAGACATGGCAGCTAATGGTATAATCTCAGCACTCAAGGAGGCTGAGGCACAAGTAGTCTATGTCCAAGGCGGGCCTGGGCTATGAAACTGAGATTCTATCCCAAGCCAAAAACAAAACAAAACAAAACAAAACAAAACAAAACCAACAACCCTATCCATAGTATTTCTATGAACACCCAACAAACAAACAAACAAGAAAGCTACCTACTAACACAAAGGACCTTAAATGGACATGCATTTGTTTTATTAGTTAACTTTGAAATTTTTACCACACATATGCACACATACAGAGACACAAAAACAGCTATTTTCATACATACAAACCTTTCCTGGAAGTTAGATATTCAATTTATACAAGGATTAGCTGGTTGAATAAAGATTTCTTTCCTGGATTTGGTGATTGCACATGGGTAGGATTCCCAGGTGGGGCAGTCTCTGGATTGTCCACCAACCAAAGAGTACACATGTGGGACTCATGGCTCCAGCTGCATATGTAGCAGAGGATGGCCTAGTTGGTCATCAATGGGAGAAGAGGTCCTTGGTCTTGTGAAGGCTCTAGGCCCCAGTGTAGGGGAATGCCAGGACCAGGAAGTGGGAGAGGCTGGGTTGATAAATAGGGGGAGGGGGAGGGAATAGGATTTTTTTTGGAGGGGAAACCAGGAAAGGGGATAGCATTTGAAATGTAAATAAAGAAATTATCTAATAAAAAAAAAAAGAATTCTTTCCTGAGTAAGCTATCTTTTTTCTTACATTATGTAGAAAAAATATGAACCCAGTGAAAACTTGTAGACTTTGGTATAGGAAATTGGGTATTGTGGTACACACTTGTCATTCCATCTCACAAGAGACTGGGGCAGGGGGATTGCAAGTTTAGGGCCCAGCAGGGTTACATGGCAAGATTCTGTCTCAAAATAATAATAATCAGACCAGAACAGGAAAAAACAGATTCCTCTGAGCCACTGTAATTACAAATGTATACAATGAAGGCAATTGCTAAGTGGTCCAGGTTTTTACAACTAATTGGACAGTAGGTAACTGACAGACCACTAGGAGAGCCTGGACCACTAGGAGAGCCTGAACCACTAGGAGGCTTTTAGAGATCTGACTGCTCACTACACGAACACTGTGGGAACATCCCCGCGTCCTCATCTGGGAGACAGGGCTTAAGAACACAGGGGCCAGGCTGTCAGAGGAGCGAGTAAGATGCAACTACCACTTGCTACAGGGATCAAGGCATTATGGCTACAATTACCATATTAACAGAAACGTGCCCTTAATTGCCTTTAGGGGGAAGTACATAGCACACCTTTCAGGCTTGGTACATCTCCTGACAGCCTCAATGACGGCCAGCCACTTTGCTCCACTAAACAAATTAAGCAATAAAAATGCAGGGAGAAAAACCCAGAAAGGCTTAAGTGAATTTGTTTTTAATTATTAAAATTTTCAGACAGAAAGAAGAAGGTGGGAGAACCGATGAAGCCAACTTGTTGGAGTGACTAAAACTGCAATGGAAGGCTACAGGAGTGGAGCCTAGAAGTCGATTTTATTTGTATTATTATTGTTTTGAATGTCAGGGAACTCACCCTTTCAGGAAAATTGTTTCCTATATATAATATATAAAAGTAAATTATATATAATATATATAAACTATAAAATATAGTTTAACTATATTTCTCTATATAGTTACTTGCATGCTACTTAGCAGTAAATTGAAAAGGAGATGATAAGAGTTGTCTGTAGAAGAAAGCCACTTAATTTTAAATCAAACCAAAGCTTCTGACCACTAGGGAACCCACTGCAGTAGAGTAAGGGTTTTCCGGTACTCACAAGTCACCCTCCATCTCCGCTGACACCAGGTCTCACCCTGCCTATAGCACACACACAAAGATGTAAGAGGAGCTAATGGAGCTAACGGAAGACTGCTTTGTCTCTGTGGGGTTTGAGAACATATCAAGGTAGATGCAAACAGAGACCTAAAGCAGCGGCCAAGGTAAAGGCATCTGGGAGAGTTTGGTCCTATTCACTGACAGGAGCAGCACTAATGGCTTCAGTTATTAGAGCATGCACTAATGTTCTAAATTAAGTGAAAGCACTGTAAAGATACACATGCCTTCTCAGGGCTCCTGATGCCAGAACATCAGAAACACAACATTTATTTCAACCAAATAGCCCATAAGTCCTGAAAGCACACCACTAACTTCTGAAGGACTACATTTTTTTTTTAATTTAATTAAAAAAATTTTATTCACTTTACATCCTGCTCACTGCCCCCCTCCTGGTCAACCCCTCTGACAATTCCTCCCCCATTCCTCCCCTTCTCCTCTGAGTGGGTAGGGGTCCCTGGGTATCCCTAGACCCTGGCACTTCAGTCTCTATGAGGCTAGGCACTTCCTCTTCCACTCAGGCCAGACAAGGCAGCCCAGCTAGAAGAACATATCCCACAGACAGGCAACAGCTTTCAGGACAACTCTAGTTGTTTGGGATCCACATGAAGATCAAGCTGCACATCTTCTACATTTGTACAGGGAAGCCTAGGTCCAGCCTGTGTGTGTTCTTTGGTTGGTGCTTCAGACTCTGAGAGCCCCAAGGGTCCAAGGTAGTTGACTCTGTTGCTGTTCCTGTGGAGTTCCTATCCCTTTTGGAGGCCTGCAATCTGAAGGACTATACTGTACTAAAGAAATACCCTGTCTGCTGATGCCATGTGGCTGAACTGTGGTGTCACTATGCTGCTGTACAATGTAATCCCAATTCCCATGCACAACAGCAGCAGAAGCCAGAGAGGCTGCACACAGGCAAAACACATGAGGACACATTGTGTGTCGGGAGTGGGAAAGTGAGCGTGTGAATGCCTCACTCATTCTTCAGAGGCCGGCTGCCCTGAAAACACTTGCGATGGATTGTTTCTTGTCATCAGCTTTTTTGTTTTGGGAGGGGGCACACAGCTACTAGTTCTTCTGTTTTAACAGGGTAAAGAGCCATTTGCTATTTCTACCACTCCTCCTTTCAAGCCATTTTCAATTATAAAAATTTAATTACAAAAAATTAAAAATTTTCTTAATTATAAAAAATTAGTCTAATTATATTTTTCAAATAACAAGGCAGGTTCCTTCCATCCAATGTGGTCGCTTACTGAGTGTTGCTTACTGAGTAGGAAGACACAATCTTTGCTTTGGGTTTATTTATCTAGGATGAAGTTGGTCTGTTGCAACTTGGGTCTTTCATCTGTACATAGGAAACCTTACTGGCACATGCAAGCAGGAGGCCCATCTAGGTGAGCAGAAAGACCAGGCTCCAGTCTACAGGGGCCTTTAGGGTGTGACAGGTAACTCCCCAAATAGAATTAGTAGAGTACTTCTCAGGGAATGTTCTCTGTGTTGTTAAAAATACTCCATACCTCAATGACAATTCTACAAGAAAAGTAGATAGTATCTAAATTGATAAACATTGATAAACTGTCCTTTAAGGAAGCCCTGGTTTTTCTAACTCTAACTTTCTTCTTATTCCCTACTCTCTTACCCTCCCCTCCCCTCCCCTCCCCTCCCTCCCCCCCCCCTCCCTCTCTCTCTCTCTCTCTCTCTCTCTCTCTCTCTCTCTCTCTCTCTCTCTCTCTCTCTCTCAAACACAGGCTGAATTGCTGAGGCCACAAATGTTCAATGTCATTTTGAAAATAAATATGGAATGTGTAGTTTAACAAGGAAATCAAATTATTAATCCAGGCTACATACTCACTCTCTTTCACCCTCTTGCTTTGACTGTGTCTACTGTATTTTTACCCAGTGGAAAAGAGGCTTAGTAATATAGTCTTTCCTGGTCTAATACTTTATTTTTATGAAATTGGGTGTTGAGGGGTAGGGCAGCATGCCCCCAGAGTAAAATAATGCTACTAGCTTCTTTTGTGGGACAAATAAAATTGTCAGAATAGACTTTGGAATAGAGATACACTAGGAAGAAACCAAGGCCTCAATAGAAGATTTGGTTTAAATGTTCAGTCCTGCACAGTAGAGGTTATGTAGACTTTGTGGAATGCATTTCATCAGATGAGCAGCCTTCAAGATGGAGAATAACACCAGCCTTCCACTGGCTATGTTTTACAGTATGAATTACGCAGTAAATCATGACAGGACATACATCATGGTACTTGAACCACAAGCCTCAGTTGCATTACAAGGCAAATGGCTAAAGATAGAGCTTTCAACTGGCCTGGGAATGCAATTAGGATGAAATGCTATGTGTTCTGGGGCCCCTTTATGTTAGGTTAAAAATTCATAGATACTACTCTTTCCCTTTAGAATACTAAAGTAATCCACATGGATACAATGCTCAAGGAAGCCACCTTCACTCACATGTCTTTCAAAGGTCAATATAAAGAACATTAGATGGGAGATGTTGATGATATTCCCAGGTGAGACCTTGCCCAACAGCCTTCTCATCCAAGCCTGCCAACACCTGTCTTGATTTCCCATGAAACCCACATTTAGGCATTAGTAGCTTTTTCTGACAGTTGGTCTTTAGTAACTTAAGAGTTACTATTTGGGAACAGATAGGAAGACCAACTAGCAGATTTACCATCAGCATTTAGTCAATGAATAATTTTCTGTTCTATAGAAACAGAAACCTGTATTCCCAGGTTCTTTGTCTTCAGATACAACACACTATGGACTGAAAATACTTGGGGGGGGGGAGGAGAAATGTATTCATATTGATTTTGTCATCACTTCCCATAAAACACAGGATAATAATGATTTTCATGGCATTTGCATTGTATTAGGCATAAAAAGTAACCCAGATGGGCTGGAGAGATGGCTCAGTGGTTAAGATCACTAGTTGCTCTTCCAGAGGTCCTGAGTTCAATTCCCAGCAAACATATGGTGGCTCACAATCATCTGTAATGGGATCTGATGCCCTCTTCTGATGTGCATGAAGCCTATATATAAAATACATAAATAAATTAATATTAAAAAATAAGTAACCCAGAAATGACTAGAATAATGGGAAGATACACATAGGTAGGTAATATGCAAATATGCCTCCACCTGATGGAATTGAGTGCAATTTGGTATTCATAGGGTGCCTAAGTCTGGCAATGTGAGAGATGAATGGGAACACTACTAGTAAAGTGCTAGGCATGCCTTAGTTAAAGAGACTCAAATCCAGTTCCCCTATCTATGCAAAACATAGAACTTATTTACAATTGAGAGATCTACAGACAAAGTATACTATTTAAAATTCCACAAGGGTTAAATGATTATTAGATCAACAGGAACAGTTGAAAATTTGAAAATATTTATAGACTGAAGCAGAGATGTACACAGAATGTAAATGCAACCATCAGCTATCAACATTTAAAAAATATTTCCTATACTACTGAAGTAGATTGGGCACTAATTTCAAGTCATTTTAAATTAGTAAAAATATTAAAGAGAAGGAACGCACAAGTCTACTATGGAATCTGGAACACACTGCCTCCCCTCATGTTAAAGAAAAATTACATTATCAATAGCCACGGTTAAAGGACTAAAAGCACGGACTGTACTTGTACGAAAACTAAAAGCCACCCCTCTTATCTTCTCACAACATCACACTGTACTAATAGAAGTTTCCTCATGCTATGAGCATTCCACAACTGAGTTCAGGATAATACAATGTACGTTGTACAAGATAAGGGAAATGAAAAAAAAATATTTATTTTCCGTAGAATAGCACTGGCGAAAGGTTACCAAATTGCACCACAAATGTTTATAACACTTGGCTCAAATTCTTATCACTGTTTTCCCATGAAACCAGAAGCCTGGTCTCCAAAGCTTCTGCAACCTGACCCTCCTCTCAGTACACGTACCATGGACTGGTAGGAAAGAGCATTGTCTGATGGTACTCCACGAGTGCTCGGATTTTCTGAGTGTGGATGAAAGCCCTGGAGGGCACCCGGGTAGCCTCAGATAGTTAAGTCCTCCCCAGATATCCCTGCAGGCACAGTGTCCATTCTGAAGGTGTGAGGCTGCAGTGGCCTCCAAGAGCTGCTACACTCCCCAGGACAAACAAGGCCTTGAGGTTTGGGGGTAGGGGTGTGCGCAAAAGCACTTCTCACCTGCTGTAGAATGTGTCTTTCCCTCAGTGTCATTAACCTTCTGTGGAGTTCTACCAACTCATCTAGGTATGCCTGAAAGAGAAGGGTGTTCCCCAAAGAACAAAACTTTAAAAAGCAATTGGTGAGTAAGAACACACATGCAGGGACAGCTTGGCAGGTAAGATCATGTACTGCTCTTGCAGAGGACCCAAGTTCAGTTCCCAGCACCCGAATCAGGTAGGCCACAATTGCCTGTAACTCCAGCTCCAGGCAATCCAATACCCATTTCTGACCTCCATAGGCACATGCACTCACGTGTTCATTACCCATACATAGACACACATACACATATGCACATGCACACAAACTTTAAGATAAAATTAATCTTAAAAAAACAGATCATTGGTGCAGACTTTGTCCTAAGCTCAATGCTTAAAGGGTACTGATGGTGATGTTTCTAACCCTAGTTTTGACCTTTATCAAACCTGCCTTAGAATGAAGGAGGGAAATTCTTGAGCATATTTGTTCTCAGCATCTTTCAAGTGGGCAGACTCAGTCTCCCACAACAAGGACTCTGCAAAGAATGCTGGAAATCCAAGGCTACACCGTTGGTTTAATCTAATGGTAGCAGAGGCTATTTCCATTTTTGATTCTTTAATCTCAGAAAATTTTAGACAAAGAAAAACACCTAAGTTTGAACATGGAAGCATTGGAGCATATTATGTTAGGAAAAATTCTTAATAAGAGGGATAAAAAAGTTCTCAAGTATTCCAAATGATGCCAGTAAATGACTAAAGTATGGGATATTTTATGAAATGCAGAAATCACTACGAATCAGTTCTATGTTCTGACAGCTCTCCTACAAGGGCAGCTGAACTTCTCCTTCATATGTCCAAGCTCAGGAGTTCATGTTAGCTGACTGCTTGTATGCCTCAGAGTCAACTTCGGTAAAGGCAAAGGGGGAAATTACTGACTTGTTAAACCCCACCCATAACAGGTGACTGACATTTCTCTAAGTCTTGAGGTCAAAGTTTATATACATCATATGCACATTGAGAAAGCTGACTGCCTAGGAGTCAGGTATCTTATTAATGTATGTGTGTGATCTGATCTACCCTCTCTGCTACGAACTTCCTATATCCCAATGTAATATGCCTGAAGTTCATTGGTCATGTGGAAATCATGACAAATGGTAACATAAGGCCATGCTTAAGACTGAAGATTAAAAAAAAAAAAAAAAAGCAAGACACAAGGCAGGGAGAAAGGAACTATAAAGCACACAGATGAAGTATTCACTTGGGAGCCCTGGATACTTCTGGTGGATATGGGAAGAGGGCCAACAATAATGACTGAGGGGAACACAGAGAAGCAAGACATGCCAGGCTCTAGTACTCCCAGGAATGACCTGGAAACCTACCTTGTCACATTCACCATTCTTTATTTGCTTATCTGATTTGCTTTGTTTTATTGGGCTTTTCACTTCAAGAATCTAGGGATCAAAGAAAACACTAGTAAGTTTCATTTCAAGCACCTTCTAGCTAGCTATCCACATAAATAGGCACTTAAGATGCACAATAACACTGTTTCACAAATAGCATTTCGCTATACATTCTTCTTCTGTCTAATCTTGTTTACACCCCGTCCCTGAAAATAAATGGTATATTAAATGCTGAGTCAGGGCAGAAAAGCTCAGGAAACCGTTGATGATGAGGACAGGGATCTAAGCATCCCAGGGTGCTTTGCTTTCTTGACAGCACTCACACATGCACAGCAGCTGAGTTATTTTGAGACTGCAGTCCCGGCTGTCGGACTTCTTTCCTGCTTATTCTGCAGCTTCAGCCTCTCCTAGTGCTTGGTTGGCCAGGGATGATAAAAGAAGCCTTGCCCTCTGGAACACCTGCCTTTCAGATGCCAGGAGCTCACTCCACCAAACTGACACAGCTTTGGGAATGAAGGTGGCCATCAGTTAGTTATGGTGTGGGATCCTTTGATGGCAGAAACAGTTATGGTTGGAGAGATGATGTGGTTATGTACGATACAATGCCAATGGATCAACTGTGATTCAGATCATGTGCAGTAGTTTCACAAACTGTTCAGAAGCTTGGGCGGGGAGCTATGCTCATAATTAACAGAGTATACTACTATTTATTAAATGCAACTGACTTATTACACAGGATCTTCAAAACTGAAGGTTCTGGGAGGAATATTTTTAAATAGCCCCTGGCTTGAAGAGGCTGAGGATAACTGATTTATTAATGATGAGTGCTTACAAATGTGCATAAGCATAAAAGGCAATTTATATTCTCTCATTATAGCCTAAATCCCACCATCAGAATCTAATATCAAAGAGGAAAATGCTAAGTATGTTCTTAAAAGCCCCATATTCCTCTTACTCTTCCCCACACTGTTTCCTGTCCTAATTCAATCTACAGACAGTCTCCTATCTACTATATAGCATACAAAAGATCTCGAGTGTGTTCACCTTTAATTCATGATGACAAGAGCATGGGACTGGATAACTTGCATATCATTTAACATCTTAGGGCCTCCAAAGATGAATGAGAGAGACAGAAAAAGATAACATCTGTATTCCCATACAGCTACAAAATTTTATGCTACTAATAAGTAAGTTTTCTATTTGGTGATAATCAGGGCCATGGTAGTCTGGCATAAATGGACACTCCTAAATAAAATATTTCTTTGGAACTGAAAATAATGCATCAGTAATATGCATTCTAATAGTCTTCCCTGAGATTCACATTTAAGCCTTCATTTTTAAGATCAAAATAAGCAAATGACTGATTTGGTCAGGCGAACTTAAAATACTACCCTTCTGGCAACAGAAGAAAATCACCAAATAACATAAGCAAGGCAATCATTTTTAATATGCTAAAAATCTCTACTGCGTTTGCAATTTCCTTCTCTTTATTGTTGCTGGAAATGAGACCTCGAGGGGAAAACCAGTGCAGAGACCTGGAGTAAGTAGGTCAGTAGATGGCACTCCTGGCCAACAGAGCGGGTCTGGGCCACACAGGGACAATCGGCTGAGATTTGAGGGAGGGAGGAGAAAGCATCCCTAAAGGATTGCCTTGTGCTTCAGAGAACCGAATTTGTTCCCATCACATCTGCCCCTCCCACGGGCCCATCCCCCATTTCTTCTCCCCCAAGTGTCTGGAGATGTTATATTTGCAAAGGAACTTTACAAGTTAGGTTCAGACAATCCCACAACCCTCTCTTCAAAGCAGAAAAATAGGCAGAACGTTTGGGCTGCTTAAGTCCAACCCCATACATTCCGAAAGTGCGACAGTACAGAAGGCCAAATACATTGAAATCCTAGTTTCTTTCTTTTGAGGCTGTGGTAGCAGGAACAAAAGCCCTGGGTGTCAGTGACCCGCCTCAAGTTACTGAGTGGCTGCCCAGAGAGGGCTCAGTTAATCTTCCCTCTTTGATCTCTCCTTGCTCCAAAATAAACAGCTTTGTCAAAACCTCATTCTGAGAGAGCAGAGCCATGCTGAAGACAATTGTTTTATTTATGATCATTTCTTATCTTCAGGGACTGAATCCAGAATATAGAAGTACAGCACCTTGTCTTCCGCAGGCTTATTTCAAACCAGTTTAACTGGCTAGGCTCTTTTGAATTTCACCCATGCCTAGCAGGTGGATAGGTGATTTACAATATTCTGAATATTGGCTGAATCGAGTGGACCACTTCTTCCCTGGAATCTTTACATCTCCCCTCCCCATCCTACCCTAGGCTAAAAACAGAGGTTTGTTTAGTTTGTTTGTATATTTGTAATTTATGCATTTTGTTTGGGGTGGGGGAAGTATTCTTTAATTAAATGATGGTAAAATTTTGTTATTTACCAGTAAACTGAGCAGAGGAAAACAGCCATCCCAAACACTGAATTAAACTACCAACAGACATGGTAATCTCTACAACAGAACAATCACAATTAGTAGTACTTCGTTCTTCATCTGAGGATATGGCTTGGGAATCAAAACTTTCCAGACTGTGTTTTTCTGGACCCCTTTGGGAGAAATGACAAGTCAATCATGCAGCAGATGGACTATCTACTGGCACATTTCCTATGTTAGTCACTATTAATAACTCCTAATGACACTTCTATTAACTGCTTTGCTTTGCTGACATGTGGCTCTGTGTTCTTTCTTCAGTAGTTAGAAAATACTCAACTCAATTAGCACTTTATCCACTCCTTAGACCATGGGAGATGGGAGATGGGGCAGGAGAGAGTTCTGTGGTATCTAAAACTACTCAAAGTCGCAAGATCAGTATCAAGTACGGAAAAGGCAATTTTATGGCTTGGAACTTAGAATGTTCTGCAAAGGTACTTGTGGCAAAGGCTTGATTCCTACTATAGAATGTTTCCAAGGTGGAGATTTGACAAAGTGACTGCCTCATAAGGGCTCTGTCTTAATCAACAGATCTGTCCATTGATAGATTTGTAAACTGATAGACATTTAGACAATGCATCTGGTTGAAGGCAGTGGGCCCCTGGAGGTCCTATCTTATTTTCATGCCCATGTCAAACATTTTCACACTGCTCCCTGTTTATGTGGATTCACCACATAAATCCCACCATGTTACTCTACTTCATAGGCCCTGAACAACAAAGCCAGGTGACCCTGGGCCAAGACCTCTGAAACAGTGAGCAAAAATATACCTTTTTACTTTACAATACCTCCTTTTAGGAGGGGCCTTATTTTGCCACAGTAATATAAAGCTAACTAATAGAATAGTCAATGGGTATAAATGAGAATAAAACTCGGGGATTAAATAATCAGGCCTTTTCTCTCTTCTTCATCCTTTGTAGTTTATCTGAACATTTGGAGACCACTGTCCCACCCCACACTTGCACATATGAGCTCTCTACTGTACCTCTTTTCCACATTCAGCTACAATACTAAAAACATTCCAGGATGAAATTTAAGTACCAATTGGGGTTTGGTGGTCACACTCCATAGTATAGCAATACTAGTAAATATTTTTTTTATGTCTTTGAACACTGACTTAAAGGGATCATATCATGCCTGACCCCACAGCAGGTGATTTGGGGTTAAAAATCAACTATGAATAATGTTTCAAAACTCCTTTCTTTCTTTCTTTAAGCTTCAAGACATAGGTATGAGGCATTACACATAGCAGTTGTATAAAATGGCCTATTCCAGGCTAGCTAATACTAAAAGCAGATATACTTTGTTCTTATGCTCATGGGTGCACTGAGAAAGTGGCATACAACTGAATATTACTGGCAGGATGATATGCATGTGAGAAGATACATGTATTAAACAAACACTTCAAGAAAATAGTAGTATACTATTTAATGAGAGAAAGCACATTTTACCCTTCCAGATAGATACTATTTGGTTTGGGTTTGTTTGCTAGACAGGTAACAATTTTGACAAAGAACACTTTCCCCAAGAACCAAAGTCATTCAGCTTGCCCATCCATTCAGGAAGGGCAAGAACAGAGCTTTTCAGAGCCATGTTTACATGGCAATCCATCAGATCACAGTGCCTGGAAGACATGCTAAAGATGATGAGAGAGCACACAGGTGTGCCCAATGTGCCTACATCTTGACATTTTTACTTCATGAATCCTAATTCTGATACTCTGTCCCCTGGAAGCAGAAATAATGCTTTTGTAAGGTTAGATTTGATATAAAATATGTCAAGGTCTTAATTCTATCTTTTTACTCTTGAACTTTTCTTGGCTTGGTAGAAGGCAGCCATGCTACAAAGCAAGATGGCTGACCAACAGCATGGGTGGATACTGAGATGGGACAGGCTTTAACAGCAAAGCCAGGCTGAGAATGAAGAAGCTGGGCTCCAGTCCTATGTAGGCCATGGGCGACAACTAAGTTGTAATACTGCAGGTGCTGCTCCTATCCAATGCTGGAGGATTTATGCTGCAGATGAACTTTATAAGTGATGAATTCTAAATTTTAAGTGAGTATTGCTTCTCTATACAAAACACAAGAAAGAGAATACCCTCACAACTGTAATACAGCATTTTTCAACTAAAACAAAGATCACTAATTCAGGGGCAAGATATTTTAAATAGCAGGACACTTATGAAATGGAATAATTTTAGGAAATGTAACATTAATTTTCATGTTAATATTTACATGGCAACTTGAATTAAACAATTATTGCAGAGGTCATAGGAAATCTATCTACATAAAAAGATAAGAATAACTTATTGTAATGAGTATCAACTCAATGCACGATGGGACTTTTATAATATTTATGATGTTTGCAAAGGTTTATTTTAGTAAATAATGGAAACGTTCTCAATCTCGCTCATTTAATACAAGCACTTTATCATGGCTTTCGGAATTCTGTTTAGACCTTATCCAAATATCTATATTTGGAGTTGACTATCAAATTAGTAAGTTCTCTTTTAGTTCAACTTGTAGCATGTTGATAATCACTTTTCTCTATTTTGTTAATCCTTCTGTGCACCCCCAAGTAAGAGTGATTTTCTCTTAAATGAGAAATGGAGGCTGAGCAGGTAAAGCAAACATTCACAGACATTGAGGGCCAGGCAGATGCTGTGCACTGCCTTCACACACACTGTCACCCCTCTAATAACCTGCAGGGGGCTAACATTACTTAATGGAGAAACCGGGGCACACAGAAGCGCATTCTCCACCAGTCAAAGCAGGCTCATCCAAAAAAAATCATGTCCTGTCTAATTGAGTCACCTATTTACTGCTTAGCAATAAAGTACACAGAAGTTAGGAATGATGAGCAACGTGTCTTCCTGTATCTATTAATTCCATCCCATGAAGCACATTCATCTTACAAACACAGGAAAATGCTTTCCTCCATGTGCCTAAAACTAAGGTTTGTGGATTCCCACTGGTTTACAATAAAAAGGAATTTAGTTTACAATTAAGAGGTAAAACATTTATCTTCTGGGTAAAAATGATCATGTATAGTTGTGCAGAATCTTGCTGAGTACAAAGCCCAGTTTACCTGGTTATTGTTAGTTTTCAATAATGGCGGCGGGGGCTCATGATGGAGGGGGGATGAGGCAGAGCTGCTTTCACTGTCACTGCCATCACTCAAGCTGACCCTGTGAAGAGACACTGAAAAGTCACATGCGCCGCCACAGACAGATGACAGACAAGTATTATGAAAAGCAAGGACCACAAACATTGGCATGGAAAGTCTGGTTTTAACACACAACTGCAGGCATCTGTTGGTATTTGCTTGTATCTAGAATCACCTCAGGTGACTCCACTGCTCATATGTTTCAGAGTTCCCAACTCTGCAACGGAATAAACCAGGACTTAGACATATGTGTCTCCAACTCTGGAGATGTAAAATGTAAAATGGATGCTCAAGGATTGAAAGCACGGTAATGTGACCCAAGGCTAGTGCTCAGCCACCTCCTGAGCTTCTGTGGGAAGCCTACCATTCTAGAAGTACCATTCATCATTCCTACTGTGTCACAATTCAATGATGTCCCCACTATGAGACACAGATACAGTCATGTACTAGAGCGACACTCTGGACACAAATTGTGTTTCATAAATTATTGTTTTAGAAAAAGTATCTCTCAGCACCTAGAGACAATAAAAATACGACTTTTTCCCTAGTTATTTTTTCTTCTTAGAACAAAATGAAACTTTCCTAGCTACAGATTAGTTTCTTGCTCATCTGAATGTATGCCCATCTGAAGGCTCATCTGAATGTATG
>JADRCD010201228.1:0-33862 GCA_019843815.1 Montemys delectorum
TTTTTTTTTAATCAGATTTTCCTTTTGGACCTCTCTAAATAGGGCATTAATAAATAAAATAATACATTTTAAGAACATATAATTGCTATGATTTTACATATATTCTAAGAAAATAAAAATACTTGATACTTTACAGTGTGCGTTAGATTGAGTGTAGCTGGGAGACGTGTTGCTTTCGCTTGCTTCACTTATATCACTATGGAGCAGTCACTGCTTTTCTTAGATGATCTTACATTTGCTCTAGTTTAGAGATTCTCAGAGTAGTGGGGAAGGAGTGCCAAATCTCTTCCCATCTCTTTTCTTTCTCTTGGTAATGTAATGAAATGTCACTTCTCCAAAATGTGGAACCAAAAAACAGTAAGAAGCAGGGACTGAAGCACACCTGGAGGAGGCTTGTTGTCAGTTTTCGTTTTTGTTGAATGTCTTGGTACAGCGGACTTTCCACTGTCTCTTGTCTTATGTGAACCTCCATTTACTCATGCATGTTTTCATTCTTGTTACTGAAGACAATATACATTAGTTCCCTGCCAAATCATTTGATAGTGTACTAAGATGCCAGCTGTACTTCCAAATTAACATAAGAGGGCCAGGAGAGAACTCATTCAGTAAAGTGCTTGCAGGGAAAGCTTGAGTCCTTGTCAGTTTCCAGCATCATGTAAATTGGCTAGCTACCAGCCAATAAAATAATCCTGTCTCAAAAAAAGGGAAGATTGGGGGGAACAGATTTATGACACCTTAGGAACAATACCAGAGGCTTACCACTGCCTTAAACACACATAAATGTGCACACATACCCACATACATGCACACAAGCACACAATTAAAAACAGCTTGGCTGTTTGCTTGGGAATAACCTGAGTTGAGTAAGAAGTGCATGAGGAAATAAATGTATTTATTCTAGTTCAGCTGTGTCCACCAATACCTAAATTATTATGGTCTCGTTGTATTCCCAGACTGGGTTGGAATTCCTCCATTCATAGTGCACAAATGCATAAGTGCACACCACCACCCCTGCTTTGATAGCTCTTTATTTTCGAAGTTGTATTTTCTAGTCAACTTTTCTTACAAAATACTTCATTAGAGAAATTTCTTCACTAAAAAAATGGATTTATATATCTGTATGTTCCTTGTAATTTTTCAGCATTTAAATGAGTGGCTCCAAAAATGTGTAGAAACTCTGTTCTTAAGACCAGTCCCTACACTTCCAAAAATAGAATAGAAAGTTTGCATGGAACAGATGGTGTCCCATAAACTACTTAGTAACATCAACTTATAATGGCAGGCAGTGGTGGCTCACACCTTTGATTCCAGGCAGAGGCAGGTGGATCTCTCTGCATTTGAGGTCAGCCTAGTCTACAGAATGAGTTCCAGGATATCCAGGGCTATATAGAGAAACCCTCTCTTAGAAAACAAACAAAACAAAAAATATCAGCTAATGACTAGATGGGTATTTAAAGTGCAGTTGATCTAAAGCATGTTTAAAGTACATGCCATAGAGGGGTTTGGCCTTCAGGACTCACTGTGTTCTTCCCATTCCTTCATTTCAATAAAGCCATTTTTTACTGTTAAGATATAATTTTTTTTTCCTGTTAAATTTTTCTGTTCTGTTCTGTCTGCATAAATTCTCTGACTCTCAACTGTTGTCTTTTTCTGTGCTTTCCTATTCAAATACATGCTTCAATGTTTGTGGCTCTTGCTTACAGGAAGAAGAGGTGGCGGAGTCTGGGGTAAGTGGGGAAGTGAACAACTGGAATGAAGGTTGTGCAACTCTTAACATGTGCTGCATCCATTTCATTAATGCACGCAAACCAGATAGCATGCCTTCTATTAACTCTGTCAGCCCACACTCTGACAAATGCCTCTTGCTAACAAGGGGAAAGTAGTGATGGAACTAGCCTTGTGTTGGTCTCAGTTTTGTTTGTTTTGTTTTTCTATTATTGGCATTCTGTAATCCCTTTTTAGATTTAAATTTAACAGATTCATGAGATACAGGTAATAATAACAAATATCTGTTACATACTTCCTGTGTCCTCTACACTGTTGAAAGCTCTCTAATTGAATAACCTTTAAAAGTCTCCTCTTAACCTATGAACTAGTCCCTGTGGTGCAGATGGAGAAGGTAAATTGCCCAGTCTTGTGGCTTATTGATAGTGTGTCCAAACCTAGACAGTCTGCTTTAAAAGCTGACCACACTTTCTCTAATTTCAGTGCCTGTTTTATGAAAGTGAACATATATGTTAATGTTAATATAAAAGGTCTGTTTGTAAGGGTTGCATCTTCCATTAGTTTTGCAGAGAGACATCTTTATTTAACCTGTATTGTAAAAGTGAATAGAGCTTTTAACCCATCATGAGATCCACTGAATGCCTGAAACTTGAAGCTTAAATTGAAATTTACTTTAAATTTCTGCTACCCTTGTATAAAAAGATTCCCTTTTCTCCCTAAAACTTCTTAACTGTTCAGCCTTTTGTGGTTTAAGTAGGTTCTGGACTCTTAGTTCTGCATTGCTAGCCATCTGGTTTAGAGCCACAGACAGTTAGAGATCTTATACATCATTTTTCTAGACCTTTCATTTTAAACAAGGAAAGAGTTGGTACTGTAGGTGCATGGAATTGCATACAGAAAACACATAGAATTTTGATATTTAAAACTAATGAATTGTGAGGTTAGATACTTAGGCTACATATAAGAAGTTTTTTAGCTATGTCTTTGAGTCTTATATGTGGTCTTGTTTTTCATTTGGTGAACTTGACTTTCCTCCTCTTGTGTGTTTCTTGTGTACTTTTTCTGCGTTGTACATTTGTGTCTTGGTCTTCCCTGGTTCCTCTTACTGAAAGTAGAAATTGATGGCATTGCTACCTCAGCAGGACATCTTATGACCTGGTGACTGAGCTACAGCAGCCACTGTTTAGCTGTAGGGTTTGGTCCTGTAGTAGTTGGGGCTTGCAGACAGACGCTGTTTCCCTCACATCAGTATTTGATGCTTTGGCAGTAGTTCAGAAGATGTTTTATTACCCTCTGTCGGTCTCGTGCATTACAACTTTGTAGGTATGTTTACAAGCTGGCTTTTTTAGTTTGGATACCAACTAAGATAAAATTATTAAATGCTAGCATTAAAAGTTTGTTTATAAATGTTAAGGCTTTGTTTCACTGTAAGTTTGATCCCTGGAATCCATATAAAGGTTGGAGATAACCAATTCCATACAGCAGTCCTTTGACCTTGACAAATCCACTGTAGCATGCATACACATGCACACTCACACAATAATAGTAGTTACCACATTATAAGATGTTTTACCTTGTGTACCAAGAAAAACCAGTGCAGTACCTTATTTGTTTGTGCTTATTGGAATGCTTCTCATGTCTGGATGCTGGTGGGGTGTTGGGGCTTCCTCAGCCCCAAAGGTCACAGCTGACAGGACAGCCAGCAGAGGAGATAGGAAGGGGAGGAAGGAAGCCAGGCAATGGT
Source organism: Montemys delectorum (assembly GCA_019843815.1). Lineage (NCBI taxonomy): Eukaryota > Metazoa > Chordata > Mammalia > Rodentia > Muridae > Montemys > Montemys delectorum. The sequence goes on from JADRCD010201228.1 coordinate 3,470, forward strand.
TAGGGGACTGAGCAGTCCTGACTGTCTAACATTTCTTCTATTACGACTTACTGGCAGCCAGGTGCTTCTTGATTTATATAAGCTTCACAGAATAAAGACAGACTAATGATTACCCAAGCGTTATGAGTTCAGTCACAATTAGAAAAAAACAGAACAGATTACTCTTGTTATTATTAGCCATATAACTCCAAATTAAAGAAAATATTTGAACTGGTCTTTTTTATGAATAGCAAATACCTAACCTTTTACTGTGTGTTTCATCATCTACACCATAAAGTAGAAAAGGTTTGTTTTAGTTGACCTATCTAATTTACTGAATTATTTTCCTCCAGGGCTGTACCCTATATGATTCCCTTTCTTTAAACTACATTTTCAGAGAGCTCTAAGCCTATAATAAAAAGTGACCTTGAATCTGTAGCATATTCTCCTGGCCAGTCAGAATTTGTCAGTTGTGTCTGTTTACCATGCACAGGGGTGGATACCCCAAGAAGATTCCTGGAGTAATGGCTTCATCTAGCAATGTGCTTTCTGTGCTTAACAAACTCAAGGGCATAAGGTAGACTTGCAAATAGTGGCCAGATAGACTTAATTTAGGATTTTCCTAAAAAGACTCAGACACATTCTTTCTCTGGAAAAGACATAAAATGAATCATAATGCAGAAAGTCCCCAAGAATGCAGCACACAGAGTCCAAAACCCAGAAGTGAGAGGTAGGACAGCAAGTGTAGCAATACACTCAGCTTTGTTGGAGTTGTCAGGCCACTGTGCTAGTGTCTTGATTCTTGCTGTCTCTAGTGGTTATGGCTGTACCATCTGGAATGAGTTTTATGGTTTTTTTCCTTACGTAACACCCTTATACAGACATAAAAAGGGAAATATAAGGAAACTTCACATTCAGAAGTTGAAACTTCTGAATCATTTCTAGAATTACCAGTACCTGCCCCTTAGCCCTGCTCATGTAGCGTATACACAATACTACCACCAGTATAATGGTCATCCATGACTTAAGGATAAACTATAAAAGAAGGCAAAGCTGACCATGTAGGGCATCTAGGCTGGCTCAGCACACAATTAGAGCCTGTCTCCCTTAACATTGTAAGATATTTACTGAATTTTTCAGGTTTCATTCGTTTTAATCAGGTGGTACTTAAAGGTTAAAGAGTAATTTGCTAATTACTAGATTTTTCTTCGAAACCATTCTGCAAATTTTGCAGTCTTTTCTATGGGTTACTCGCAGCCACATCCTCATTTCTGCCTGACTCACAACTAAAAGTTGCCATCAGCGTGCCAGAATATTATTCCTCATGCCACCTCAGGAACAGGTGGATCTCTGAGTTCAAGGACATCCAGGGCTATACAGAGAAGGCCTGTCTTTAAAACAAAACTATATAAATGCAAGGCATAACTGTACTATTTCCTTTCTTTCTCTCTATTTTTTTTTTAAGAATTATTGGGGTTTTGGTTGGTTTTTTTTTTTTTTAATTTCAGTAACCTCCAAAATAGTAGGTTTATTTATGACATTTTCATGCATGTGTCACTGTACTTTGCGTCCTTTCTCCCCCTCTCCTGGGAACCCTACTTAAAATTCTTAAAAATGTAACAAAAAAAAAAATACCAATAACAGGTTTTCAGTTCTGCCTTATATGATTTACAGTGAAAACATTAAGGTTTGGTATCTGTTTTTAAGCTGTATGAACATGAAGAACAAGTAGCCTGTGTTTTAGAATGTTTTCTGTAAATTCGATGCTAATATTAAAAATAGAGATACTCTTCCCTTTAAATTAAAGACCAGTTGAGCCATGCGCACCTGGAGTCATGCGTGGTACCTAGAGTCCACATAAAGGCAGGAGGGGAGAAACAGTCCTCAGACCTCACAGCCGTGCTGTGGCATGTTCCCACCTCTGCACACCCAGGGTAACAAGGAAGCAAACGAACAATCCTCTGTCAACATTGATTTTGCTAGCCAGTTAGAAATGACCTGCTACATAGCAATTGTTACCTTCCATCGGTTCTGGATGTACATTGTATAAGCAGGCTTGATGGAAAAGGTAGAGGTGGATAAAGTTGTAGCTTACTTGAGTAGTACTTATTTCTAAGACTAGTATGAAGTCCCATCATGTTCAGGAGTATTACAAAAGCAGAATCTCAGCGAATTCTAGAATGCAAGTAGTGTCTGACCACATTGTACCTGCAGAGATGGTAGCAATTTTTTACTACATTTCTAATCTCTCACTATGCTGGGTTGAAATGAAATTTTCAGATATTATCTTGTTCTCTTTCATTTTTGGTCAAAATATGGTTACTGGAAGAATTGGTCTTTATGTTTGAAAAGACCCTGCTGTTACAAAATGATGCTTTAATAGCATATTGCAAGCAGCCCAGGTAACAAAGCTGCTCTTTGCTGAAGGACTGAGAACAAATTTATCCTGACCTAGACTCTGGCTGCATCTTAGAGTGTGCATGGCCTAAAAGGACCAGAGGAAAGTTTTTATTAGCACAGTGTGCCATGGATTGCATAGGCACACAAAAATTGTAATGGAATATGTTGCTTAGGGAGGAACTGATATCTTACTCTTTTTTTGCTCTTCTTTTAACTCATTTATATCAGCATGCAATAGCATTAACAGAAAAATATTTGAATCTTCATTCTTTTATGCTTAATTCTCATCTTTACAGGCTCTTATTATAATTTCTGTCTTCTTACAGGTCACTGAGTCAAGGCAGCACAAATTCTAACATGCTAGATGTCCAGGGAGGTGCTCACAAGAAAAGAGCACGCCGCAGCTCACTGCTAAATGCCAAGAAACTGTATGAAGATGCCCAAATGGCAAGGAAAGTGAAACAGTATCTTTCTAGTCTGGACATAGACACAGATGAGGAAAAGTTCCAGATGATGTCACTGCAGTGGGAACCTGCATATGGTACCTGTGAGTAGTTTTTCTGTGTCACACTGCTGAGTATAGCAAAATAGACATTTTGATCTCCAGAATTAGTGCTGGTTTCATTTGCAAAGACAACTGCTGTACTCCAGCAGCTTGTCTGCTCATGAGATACTGAGTCCCATGCAGCCCTTAAATAACTCTGAAGGAGAACGAGAGGTAAATAGTTCTTCTTTTAAAGGCTTTTATAAATTAAGTTCTTAAAATTGGGAGCATTGCCAGCCAGTGGTGGTGCACTTGGCAGGCAGAGGCAGGCAGATCTCTGAGTTAAAGGCCGACCTGGTCTACAGAGTAAGTTCCAGGACAGCCAGAGCTACACAGAAAAACCCTTTCTTACTTTATTTTTTCTTTCCTTCTTTCTTTCTTTTTTAAAAAGGAACATTAATGAAATTTTTAAATAGGGAGGAGATAATACACAGTCTCTGGAGAGCTAGCTCAGGTGTTAAGAGCACTTGCTGCTTTCACAGAACCTGAGGTCAGTTTCCAACAGTTATATGGTGTCTCACAACTGTCTCTAATCCCAATTCCAGATGATCTAATGCCCTCCTCTTTTTTTTTTTTTTTTCCTGGAACTCACTCTGTAGACCAGGCTGGCCTCAAACTCAGAAATCCTCCTGCCTCTGCCTCCCAAGTGCTGGGATTAAAGGCATGTGCCACCACTACCTGGCCTAATGCCCTCTTCTAGACTCCATGGGCACTACAAATACATGGTACACAAACATACATGCAGAAAAAACACCCATACACAACATAAGAATAGTTTTTTTATTGGAACATTATAGAAAATACTGTTTGAGAACATTGTTGCCCTCACCTTTAAATGAAGAGTGACATCAATACTAGGCTAAAATTACTAACTATAAAGCTTATCACTATAAGTTAGCAGTGATAACTTACCAGTAAGATACAAAAGAAAGCAGACACATCCTGACATTGTGGAAGAGATTTTCTCCTCACTACTGACACCTCAGAGTCCACCCTGACCAATGCTACCTTCTTCAAGTGAAGGCTTCAGAACGCATGTCTCTGGATTAAGAAAATTGTGAGTTGGGGGCTGGAGAGATGGATCAGTGGTTAAGAGCACTGACTGCTCTTCAGAGGTCCTGACTTCAATTCCCAGCAATCACGTGGTGGCTTACAACCATTTGTAATGGGATCCCGTGCCCTCTTCTGTTATGTCTGAAATCAGCAACAGTATACTCATATACATAAAATAAATAACTTTTTTTTCTTTTCTTTTCTTTTCTTTTTTTTTTTTGGTTCTTCGAGACAAGGTTTCTCTGAGTAGCCCTGGCTGTCCTGGAACTAGCTCTGTAGACCAGGCTGGCCTCAAACTCAGAAATCCGCCTGCCTCTGCCTCCCAATGCTGGGATTAAAGGCATGTGCCACCACTGCCCAGCAATAAATGACTCTTAAAAAAAGGAAAGAAAAAGAAAATTGTGAGTTACAGGAGGTGAAGTTGAAAGAAAATCCTATTAAATGATAAGAAGCACAAAGGAATTGCAAGTTTTCTGTTGACAGAAGGAAATGGTATTCTTCATGTATTGACCTAAAACTTGATAAATGTGTTGGTATTTCCATAGTTATATAATAGTTTGCCAGCTGAGTAGAATAGAAAAACAACTACTGGTTTCACAATGAGTTTAAAATACTGGGTAAAAAGAGTCATTATATGAGCAAGAGTCAGGCATAGTGGTATGTTAATCCCACCAGACAAAAATACGAGCACTATCAAAATTTCTGAGCCAAATTTGAAGCAAGTTTCACTAAATACTGACCAGGACAATGGACATTGTCCTGGGATTTCCAGAAAAATGGCTTCAAATTATGTTAGTGGGGTACTTAATAAAGGCAAAACCCACAATATGTACTTTCAGGACAAGCATATATCCTAATGTACTTTATACCAAGGCGTCTCCTACCTATCTGTGATCAAACACTTTCTGTGCAGTTTGTCGAAACAACCTTGTTTACAGATGTGAAAATGCATGGTTATCTTACATTAACAGCTTCCAGTAATTCAGTAAGTTATCTGTCCTTGGACAAATGGGGTTTACAGGTCAGAGGCAGTTTTGTTTTATAGATCTCTTAAGCATAGTAATTATTACTTAAAACAAAACTTTAGCCCTCACAGGTGTTGTCCAGTGATTAAACAGTACTTTACAGGATAGTATATGTTCATGGCCAGACTTGCCTACATAATTAAGACCTGTTTCAGAGTGAGTTCCAGGACAGCCAGGGCTATACAGAGAAATCCTGTCTCAAAAAAAAAAAAAGACCTGGGCTGGTGAGATGACTCAGTAGGTAAGAGCACTGACTGTTCTTCTGCTCTACTGAAGGTTGTGAGTTCAAATCCCAGCAACCACATGGTGGCTCACAACCACCCATAATGAAATCTGACATCCTCTTCTGTGTACTCATTTATAATAATAAATAAATCTTTTTTTTTAAAAAAAAAAAAGACCTGTTTCAAAAAAGAGTAAGGATTAAGCTAATATCATAGATAGATAGATAGATAGATAGATAGATAGATAGATAGATAGGCTACTTCTACTGAAGAAAATTAGTGGGGTATGCTTGCACTGACACCAAACAGCAGAGGCTGACTTGATAGAAACCGCCAGCCTCTAGTGTGGAAGAGTAGGAAAATAGACGGTGGAGGCAGGCTGATAGTCATGGCTTCACAGGTCTTGCTAGAGTCTCTCTCAAGAGTGTGGGAGTTGTGAGGTCTGTGGGACATATAGAAAAGGAAGGTAATAGGTTACATTCCTTGTTAGTGGTCACTCTGCTGTCATCTAGAGAATGACTGCTGGCACACCTGAGTTGATTCAGTGAGAAAATTTCAGTCCTATAGATGTGAGAGTGTGAACTTGGCCTCAGAAGACAGATAATGATAATGGATTCAAGAATTTAAGAAGCAAACATCTGGAGCTGGAGAGATGGCTCAGCGGTTAGGAGCACTGACTGCTCTTCCAGAGGTCCTGAGTTCAGTTCCCAGCAACTGTATGGTGGCTCACAACCATCTGTAATGGGATCTGATGCTCTCTTCTGGTGTGTCTGAAGACAACTACAGTGTACTCATATACAAAATAAGTAAATCAATCTTAAAAAAAAAAAAAGCAAACAACTTATTCCACAGCAGTTTCAGAGTTTAAAATTTCTTTTATGAAAATAGGTCTTTGATAAATTTTTTGTATAAAAATGTGTAGTTTTTAAGCAACTACTTGTCATTGCTAATAGACCTGACTTAAAAATTTGCAGTTGCCTGACTGTTCTCTTTCCTTGTAGTGACAAAGAACTTAACTGAAAAAAGGCCAGCCAAATCATCTGAGCTGTCTCCTGTGCCATTGAGGTCAGTCGGCCAAGCAGCTAAGGTCCACTTGCATCAGCCACACAGAGTGAGCCCGGTGCTTCAGGTGCCAGCAGTCAACCTGCACCCCATCCGCAAGAAAGGACAAGCCAAAGACCATGTGCTGAGTGAGTGCTCAGAACCCTAAACTCATTTTACTCTAAATTTCCAAAGGTAACTAAGTGTTAACAAGAATGTATGTGGTCGTGGCATCATGAGTCAAAAAGGTTTCGTTTTGCTTCAACATATTTGATGACAGCATGTTTTAAATATTGGTGGTGGGATTTCTGTACTACTAAAATCTGTTCGTCAACGGAAATCTTACACAACTTTATATCTTGAATATCTACATCAAATCTTAGGTAACACATCAAGCTGGTCTGTTCTGCATTCAAAGCTGTGTCTCAGATACTACAGATACAAGCCTCCAAAAGCTATGAGAATCAAATTTATTATGAAAAACACATATACACTGCCTTTTTCATTAATGTCCCCTCCAGAAAACCTCATTAGGAGAAAAGAACATGTAAAGTACATAAGAATACAGGGCTAGAGCAATGGCTCAGTGGGTAAAAGCACTGGCTGCTCTTCCAGAGGGCCTGAGTTTGATAGCCTGCATCTATATGATAGCTCACAACTATCTGTAACTCTAGTTCCAGGGGGTCCAACATCCTCTCCTGGCCTCTATGACCACTGCACACATATGGTATATAGGCACATATGCAGTCAAAACACCCATAAACACACACCACACACACATATTTTATTCACTTTACATCCAAATCTCAGTCTTCATCTCTCCTCTACTCTCAGTCCCACCTTTACAAATTCATCCCTCCATTACCCCCTCCTCTTCTCAGAAAAGGGGAAACCCCCTTGGGTACCACCCAACTCTGGGACATCCAGTTGCCATGGCCTGAGCATATCCTCTCCCATTAAAGCCCAACCAGGCAGTCCAGTTAGGGGAAAGGTATCCAGTGGCAGGCAAATAAGTCAGCGACAACCTCCACTCCAGTTGTTAGAGAACCCAGATGAAAACCAGGCTGCACATCTACAAGGTCCAGCCCCTACATACTCTTTGGTTGATAGTTTAGTCTTTGTCAGCCCCCATGGGCCCAGGTTAGTTTAGGTCTCCTTGTAATGTCCTTGGCCCCTTCAGCTCTCTCAGTCCTATCTCCCACTCTTCCACAAGACTCCCCAAGTTCTCCCTGATGTTTGGCTATGGATCTCAGCATCTCTTTCCATCCCTACTGGGTGAAGCCTCTTAGGAGACAGTTCTACTAGGTTTCTACAAGCATAGCAGAGTATCATTAATAGTGTCGGGTTGACTCACTCCCATGGGTCTCAAGTTATGCCAATTATTGGTTGGCTGTTCCCTCAATCTCTGCTCAATCTTTATCCCTGCATGTCTTATAGGCAGGACAAATTCAGGGTTGAAGGTTTTGTGGGTGGATTGATGTCCCCCTCCCTTCCCTGGAAGTCCAACCTGACTATAGGAGATGGCCACTTCAGTCTCCATATCCCCCGCGGATAGAAGTCTCAGCTAGGGTCAGCCTGATAGACTCCTTGGAAATTTTTTAATTAGAAATAAATGTAGAGGTGGCTGGAGAGATGACTCAGTGGTTAAGAGCACTGACTGTTCTTCCAAAGGTCCTGAGTTCGATTCTTAGCAACCACATGGTGGCTTACAACCATCTGTAATGGGATCTGATGCCCTCTTCTGGTATGTCTGAAGACAACAACAGTGTACTCACATACATAAAATAAATTTTTAAAAAAATCTGTAAAAAAAAGAAAAAGAAATGTAGAAGGGTAGAGATATTGCTCAGTGATTAAGGAATACTGCTTTCATAAGAACCCAAGTTAGATTCCCAGCACCCACATCAGGGGCTCACAACTGCCTGTAACTTGAGTTCCAGATGATCAAATATCTCTGGCCTCCTTGAGCATCTATATTCTCTTGCAGACACCCAGACACATAATAAATTTTTATGGTTGGTTTTGGGTTTTGGGTTTTGTTTAAGTAACAGAGCTAGAGAGATGACACAGCGGTTAATAGCTCTTGCAGAGTGATCTGAGTTTGGTTCCCAGCACCCATATAATGACTCACAACCATCTGTGACCCTGTTGCAGGGGATCAGATGCCTCTCTGACTTCTGTGGGCACCAGACACACATGTGGCACATATACATGCAGGCAAAATATTCACACACATAAAATAATAAATCTAAAAAAAAAGTTTTTAAACATATAATAACATAAGTATAATCAAGTCTGTTTTCCTCGTTGAGATGTATAGACATTATTGTAATTACCTTTATTTGGTGTTTTAACAGTCCATTTTTATATGCAAAGCTAGGTTACCTTCGTCTCCTGGTATTATTAACATAGTCCTGGTATTATATATATTACATGCTTAATAGAAGTATGTGATTTTAATTTGATTTGATGTGAGAATACAGAATTGAATTAAAAAAATGGCCAGAGTTTCAATCTAGTGTCATTATAGACACAGATTACTTCTTTATTATATGTGTGTTGACATAGTACATTAAAAGAAGAAAGCAAGAGAAGCCTTTGACAAAGGCAGAGATAATGTTTGGTATCTGTAAGGAACTACAAACACTTTGGTTTACTACAAATTGCATGCATGTTAAGAGACAGTAACTGAAAGTCAGGGTTGAGGATTTGACTTGGTAGTTGAGTGCTTGACTAGTATACACAAAGCTCAGCCCAGTTCCCAGCAGCATGCATGCACACGTGCACATAAGCATTTGAAGCTCACATTTAACACTGAGTTTCAGACACAGCCCATCTTTATTAACTATATATTTACTTGGTCTTCATAATAGCCTATGAGGTGAGATGGTAGAATGAGACAGCCTCATTCTACATAGATTCTTAGTAATGTACACAATGCCAGTACATAATCAGTCTGGCAGTTGATCCTAGCCTGTTGGCTCTAAAATGCTTGCTTTTTAACCACCAGACTAAACAGCTTCCCAAGGATATGAGAAGTAAAGTCATAAATATGTTTAGATTATAGAGGTGACAAACAAAATTTGTCGCTGGGAAGCCACTAAAAAAGATTTGAAATCTTGCATCGTGTACAAACCTCTAATTCTAGCACTTGGGAGACTGGAGCAGGGGGATTGCACGTTCAGTGTTAGCCCAGGCTACAAGTTTGAGACCAGCTTGAATTACATAGTAATACTCTGTTAAGAGAGTGACAGAAAGATACAAGAAAGGGAGATGGAAGAAGAAGGAAGAGGGAGAGAAGAAGAGAGGTTGAGACATATTTGAACATAAGACGGTTGTGGGGAAGAGTAGAGCAAATCCCGAGTCAAGAGAGCCCAGCTGGTATGAGTGCCTTTTCAGAAGACTGCTGTTACTGTACCAGCTCCTCACCACAGTTGTCCTTGCTCCATGTTGAGAGTAGTCTGGGGCTCAGTGACTTCTTAGAAACTATGTAATAAATGAAATAAATGAGTAAGTTGGAACTATTTCTGAATCTCACTTATGCTCAAGAGCTAGTTAGTGTAGGATAGAACTTCCCAAGAATTTTTTTAGGAGCACCTTATAATTTTCCTGTATGTTGCTTACTTTTGTTCTGTAATATGACCTTAGTGCTCTTGAACAGGGCTGGCCTGGCAGCTCTGCAGCCTCATGTGCATACCCACAGCAGAGATGCAGCTCAGGTGGTGGCAGAACCTGCAACGTCACACCACACCACAAAGTAAATTGCCTTATTAATCTGAGCTGTACTTGCCAGGTTGAACAAATAACGTAGAGATGATCTCTGTATGACGTTTCCCAGACTCTTAAGTCCCTAACTGCACTTACATGTCTTATCAGCCATTGTCTTTAGTTACTAATGATTTAGACAACTACTTCCATTTTCATTGTAAAATGCTGCTGATTTGCTTATTTGTTTGTTTGTTTATTCATTTATTTTTAGGTACAAGTTTACCTCAGAAAGGTTTAGGACCAACTGAAGAAGTGAGTGGTAAGAAACACACAGAAGACACTGTTTCTGTAGCCTCCTCTCTGCACTCTAGCCCTCCTGCATCTCCTCAAAGCTCCCCTCGCAAAGGTAAGAGGGAATGGGTCCCACTAATTCTTCTCAGACCAAAGAGTACTTCAGCAGCTGCTTTCGGTCTATAAGCAAATGGCAGAAAGGTGAAAATGCTAAGGCCTAGTTTTGAATTAATATTTCACACTGAATTGTTCAAACATTTTTCAGGTGTTATCAAGTAACTTAGGACTCCAATAGTCAAAGCATGATCCTTAGCTGTTTTAAAGAGGGCAAGCATGGATAGAAATGAGAGCATAAATCACAGTTGTTTTGGTCTGTGTCAGTGCTCAATACCATTTTTCCAGTTTCATATAATTGAACATCTCTGAAGAATTTGCAAATAAAATTCTACAAGAAATTGTATTTACACTAGGTGTGATAGTACACACCAGCAGATCAGGGTTGTTACTTACTACATAATAGGTTCAAGGCCTGAAACCTAGCTCCCCAAAAAAGGTTTTTGTTTTGTTTTTGTTCAAGTACAAAAAATAGGAAAGGAAATAAATGCTAGCTGTTCATGGTGACATGACCCTTTAATCCCTGCACTCAGGCAGCAGAGACGAGCGTAGCTCTTTGAGGTCCAGGACAGCCAGGGCTACACAGAAAAACCTTGTCTTGAAAAACAGAAAGAAAGGAGAAAAAAAAAAATATTTGGGTTTCTCCTTTTGGTTTCTTCTGTTTTTCTTATTTATGAGGATTTAAAATAATCTATGTCTTGGGGCTTTTACATTTATACAAAACCAGAAAAGAAAAGATACAAATCCTGATTCTTTACATGTGTTTTCATGAGTCAGACTTAAAATTTTCTTGGCTAAACTGAACTATTGAGGTTACCACATGATATTGACCACATGTTAGGCATGCTAAAGAATATGTGTTTCTTACTCTGGTCTTCCACACTCTGCACCTATAATAGAGAAGGGACATTCTAGTCCTGGCTTCTTCATGAGTATAAAAGAAACAACCATTTTATATAATCACAGTAGAGGACCTTGCCTGGCCAAGGGGGAGTGGGAGGGCATTAAGCTTGGCAGTCCTGGCTGTTAGAGCTCCCCCAGCTCATTCCCTTCCCAAGTGCTAAGTGTCACTACTCAGGAGTGTGCCGGCTGCAGCGCAGTGATGTTAACAACCTGAGGCTGACACTACATTCATGACTTGTTCATAAAATCCAGACAAACCCTTTGTCTTAGGGTCTGTGTACAGTTTAGCAGAAATGTTATTTCTATATGTGGTAAGTGATTAGTACATTCAAATGTCCCTTTTCCTGCTGTTACCCCCAGGGTGGCATAGCTCACTTACTCCTTTCTGCCCTCAGGTAGCTGAGATTTTACTGAGGAATGGTTCATGAAAATCAAATAGGACATAGAAGGACTATGTATAGTAGGTATATTCATAAAGCATTTTCTAATTATGCTGCATCTCATTATACTTTGTAAGACACAGAGACCTATATCTTCTCTTTGTCTATATGACCTGATTATTCAGAAAACCTTCATCAGATCTCTAAAAGCAGCAACCAAGCCTATAGTCAGGCAGGTCGTCAAATGTGTAGGGCCTGAGTTTGGAAACTGCACAGACAGTTCTGTAAGGAAGAAGCTGCTAGATCTGATTGTGGTTTGTGCTTACTGTGGCTTGGGAAGAAATGTTATAGATAAAAACATCCCGAGAAAAAAATCACCCTTTTTTTTCTTTTCTGGAACCTGCTATGTAGGCAGGTTGGGATTGAGATCTACCTGCCTTTGCCTCCCAAGTGCTGGGATTAAAGGTATACACCACCACACCAGTCCAGAAAGCTATTCTTACACTGATAAAAATTCTCCTTTTCTCTGATGTCTTTCAATATGTGACTGACAGGTAACCATGGTGTTTATAAGTGTGTGCCTGACATAGGTGTTTTTAGAAGCTTGAAGAATTCTCTTCAAAAAAAGATTTCAGAAATTATTCTTAAATATTTCAAGACCCCATCAAGACAGCCAGGCATAGTGAGCAGAACATTCCTGTAATACCTGCCACTCAGCCAGCTGAGGCAGGAGGACTTGACATGAACATCCTTAGAACTGCATAGTAAGACCCTTCCAAAAAGAAAAGAAAAACCCAACCACACCTCAGTGCCTCTATTTCCATAAACAGGTACATGCCAGTGGCCTGTGGGTGAACAAAATTTTTGTAGTACAAGTCCATTATTCATCTGTTCTCAGTTCCTGTTAAACTTTGGAATGAGTTTTTTTGTCATCACCAATAAGGTAAACCTATTTCATATTTTTATAAGGAGAATTTAAACAAGAACTTAGAAGCCAAGAGCTGGGGAGACAGCTCAGTCAATAAAGCACTTAATATGCAAGTATGAATACCTAGGTTCACCCCTAGCACCATGTAAAATCTCAGGCATGGTAGCACATTCATAATTCTGGGACTGAGGAGGAAAGAGACAGATTGCTTGGGCCAATCAGTGAGCTGCTCCTCAGGAAGAGCACCACTCAGCTTATCTTCTGACCTCCACTGGGGCACCTGCCTACACATACACTCACACACGCGAGTGGTGCAGGGTAAGCCAAACCACATGAGCATTCTTTCGTCATGGAGCCCCACATTCATCAGAAACAGTGCTTTATAAAGATGTCCTTAGATCCTATGTATGTCCTGTTTGTTTTTTACTGAGCTTTTTTCAATTAAAATCTCTGAAAATTCTAAAACATTATTTCTTTTAAGGAATGATTCAGATCACCTAATATTGTCATATTTGTCTTTTTAATTTTTACCAATATGGCTTGCTTTCAACATTTTTTGGTCAGCATATTCTGAGCAAGGTAATTGTCTATCTTCTTGTCTTGTAGTAGCAGAGGTGTTTATGCTGTGTAGTAGCTATAACTCCATGATTTATTTTTTTTAAAAAAAAATGTTACTATAGTTCAGTTCTTTAGATATTGTCAAGATGATAAAATTTTAAATAGTGAAATGTTATATAAACCAAGCTAACTGTGACTAGTTGAAAAGAATTAATTGACCATGTCAGGGTTTTTGCATCTCTCCCTCCAGTTGGCAGTATCCTATCTGATCACAGCATCCTGCTGCGTCTCTCAGGGTCTTCCTCATCCCCTACCCGTGAGCCCAGCACCAAGATCAGTGGCCAGAGCTGCCCCGGAATAGGTGGGGTTTACTTGCAAAAGAAAATCCTTCAGATTACTGGGAGCACAGCCAAAAGAACAGACAGGACCAAGAAGGCCACTGAGGAGAATAGAGACAGGACAAGGTGTGAGGACACTACCAGGAGAAGGATGACATCCCCGTTTAGAAGATTTAGGGAGAGAACGCTTTCAAGGGAGAGACTAGTCAACAACCAAAAAGAGGATGCACATCACAATCAAGCTACAGACAGCTGTGAGAAAGTGAAGGATGTTGGAAGCAACATCACAGATGAGAGAGGGAATGCCATCTACGACTCGAGTAGCCAAAGCCACAGTACCGCGCTAAGCTGCTTCTGTACGCGGTTCAAGACTAAAAGGAGAAAGACTCTCTGAAAAATTCCTTATTAGTGTTAAACTTGTGTTAAGTTATTCATGTAAATGTAGCTCGAACTCAGCCATCTGTCAGACATTGGGCAGACGATGTAGTAAGTACTATTAAGCATTTTATGCATACTGTAGATCCTCTAACAGCAAAGAAATACTGGTTTACTGTGCCTCACTTGTACATATGTTCTCTGACCACTGTGTTGAGTTAGTAAATTTTATCCACTTGTGTTCTGTACTTTGCTGTATTTTCTTTGATAACAGCTGAGACTGAGTGAAATCATCAGAGGAAGCTTCTTAGGAAGCTGTTTGTTATCTTACTACTCCAGCAGGTTCAGAATCATCTGGAAACTTTTAAGTAAAATTACCATGTCCCACCCCAGATATCATACATTTGAATGGGTGCCAGATGTGTATGTAATGTAATAAATGTTCCAGGCATTTCTTAGTATCAGTTCCCTTTGAGAAATTGTGGTGTAACAAGCATAAGGATCAAGTCTATTAGTACAGTGAAAGGGCAGTGATTCTCTTTGGAAGTAGGTGGTTTACTGGTTTGATTTTTTTTTTTTTCCATTTGACATATTTATTGTCTTGATTGTCTTAAAAACTGAATAATCATTTCATAGCACTGGTGACACTGGCCCAAACACAAGGCCATGTGGTAAAAATCAGAAACACTGGCTTGTCTTCTTACTGGGTTGTTGGCCCATAAGCCCAAGGGTGGATCATGATTTTTCTGTAAAATGATTAATGGCCCCTCTCAAAAATGTTGCTTAACAGCCATTTTTTCTTCAGTGAATTTAGTTACACATGCCAAAATCTTTAAGGCCTAAGGAGACCCTCACACTTAGCTTGCCGTCTTCCTCTTTGTGTTACTGAGGATCAGGAACATGCAGAAGTCTCCATTTCTTCTTTAGTGATGTTTTAAGAATTGATCCAGAAGTCATGTGACCTGTCACACCTCACTGTGCCCTGTGAACAAGAAGGCATTGTTGCTTCTTAAGGACCAGCCCCTTGTGGAATTGCTACAGCGTTTTCTATTATTTTGAAACCAAAGTATGAGTTCTTGCTATTATAGACTACTTGGTCCATTTAGCCATCATACTGTAGGTGTAGCTTTGGATCTTTCACCTTACTCTGTCTCTACCCTTTTATCCCTCCAAAACAGACAGGCCTTCTACAGAAGATTTGAGCATTATGCTCAGCTATTTAATTCTTAGCAAAATTAGTCATGTCCAAATCTAAAACAGTTTGTTTAAAGAAACTGAAACAAGGATAGGAAAACCTTTAAATGTGGGTACCTGAATCCCTATCCCCTGCATCTAGGTAAAAATTCATTGTGCATTATGTAACCCTAGCATGGGTCAGGGAGCTAGAGATGAGAGGATATGTGGGCTCTATGGCTAGCCAGCTGATGAGTTACAGATTCAGTGTCTTAAAAGAAAAGTAAGGTACAGAGCAATCGAGGAAGACCTCTTAGATCAACCTCTGACTTACACACATAACCACATAAACATAGACATGCACCACTAATGTGTGTGCGTACACACAAACAGAGCTGGAACCTTTGCCCAACCTGTACGAGAATACCTGAATTGTATTTTTAGAATCACCACAAATAACTGATTGAAATAGTGGTCATCTGTTTGGGAAAAGACTTGGGTAGAGTAAGTGGAATATCTGAGGTAAGTGAATGCCCTTTGAAGATTTCCAAGTACAGTTCTTTGAGCCCACCTGTTGCTTCCACAGGGTGGGCCATGAAATATTTTATGTCAAAGAAGGGGATACAGAGTTAAAATGAGGTTGAAAACTGTACTATGTGTACCTGTTAATGTTTATAATGTATTCATTGCTCTTATTGAAAATTTGAGAAGGGACAGTAATACTAGATTTTAACGTTTTTCTGCAATGTGGAGTTCTGTGGGTATGGTTGTGGGTGATAGATGAATGACTATGTAGGGAAAGGAATGGAGAAATTGCCATTCTTATATCCTCAAGCATGAATCCTGGCATTACCTCCTACTTTGTTGTTGGTTGGTTGGTTGGTTGGTTGGTTGGTTGGTTGGTTGGTTGGTTGTTGGTTGGTTGGTTGGTTGTTGGTTGGTTGGCTGGTTGGTTGGTGGTTGGTTGGTTGGTTGGTTGTTGGTTGGTTGGTTGTTGGTTGGTTGGTTGTTGGTTGGTTGTTTTTCCCCTGTGGCTGCCCCTGTCTGTCCCCTTATTTGAAGTCTGATGGGTGTTCTTTTCTCAATCAGGTTATATACTCACACCATCAAGTAAATGTGACAACTTGTCTGACTCCAGCCACAGTGAGATCTCCTCTCGGTCCAGCATTGTGAGCAATGGTTCTGTTGACTCCATGTCTGCAGCTGGGCAGGATGAACGCTGTTACGCCCACAGCCTGGCAGTTCCTGAGCCCACAGGGGCATTGGAAAAGACAGATCACCCTTCAGGAATCTCAGACCACAGTCAGCTTTCTCACGGGTAAACATCTATGTCTGTGTTCCTGTCTCAAAAGCAGACCCAGTGTGCAGCGTTGAGAGCCTGACTTGCACCCTCCCTCAGTAGCTTAGGTATATGGCATATTGTGTAAGGGCATACATTTATGCCCTTTGTACGTTACTGAGTGCAGAAATACATACTACTTGAAAGATATACCTGTACCCTTGTTTTATTGTTTGGTTTTGGTCTTTGTTTCTTAAGACAGTCTCTCTGTGTACCCTGGCTGTCCTCAAACTCACAGAGATCCACCTGCTGCCGCCTGGTAGATACCCTCTTTATATGTTCCTGAACTCTCTGTTCAGGTTACTTCTGCCATGGATCTCATCGAACACTATACACACTATTGTTGTTACTAGAGGTGAAGCTCCTGGAGAAAGATTGCACCATACAGCAAACTTCCAGTTGAGCATGTGTACAGCAGACTTCCAGCCAGCTTGGATGTCCAGCACAATGTAGGAGCTAGGAGAGTAGGACCAGGCCTTGGTCTGAATTCCCATGTCTAGCCTTTTGACATTGAAACTATGTTGTCATTCAAGAAAAGCACAATTGAATCCATCCTCCTTCAAAAAAAAAAAGTAATAAAAAATGCCTCACCGTGTTTTTATAATCATATTTAATTTATATGCTTACAGATTTTATATTGTGGTATGTTCGTAGCTATTAGTGCTAGCACGCATGCTGCAGGCTGAACAGAAAGGGAACCTTCATCTCTACCCCAGACTATGTAGAAGCAGACTGCTGGCTCCGTGGAGCCCATGTTGAAACCCTTGCTGTAAATGCTGCATCTGTGTAGTAGGCACGTTGGGAAGGGTATAGCTGGCTTCCTGCCATGTTTGTAAAAAAGTAAAATGTAGCTCCTCAGCTTAGAAATGCTGAATTTTCCACATTGGGGAACTGTGTATTTGCAAAGATATACTTGTCCACTCATTTCAAATTTCATCTTGTATTTTTATTTAAAGTCAGTCAGGATTTCTTAGAGGAAACATTGCCTAGCTAAGGATTTGGGTGTATCCTGGTCTGTTGTTGGAGGGGCATGTGCTGGTGAGTCTCCAGTGCGCCACCAGATTACTCATTGCTCGTCTATCTGTCCCCACTCTCAGGTGGATGCTGTCAAAGCCATCTCTTATCAAGGGTGTAGCTGTCTCGTCTTCTCTGAGCAGCGAAGAGATGTCTCATGAGCATGTTGTGCTGGAAGCAGCTGACAGTGGTCGGGGCAGTTGGACTTCCTGTTCGAGCAGCTCCCATGACAACTTCCAAAGCCTTCAAAATCAAAAGAGCTGGGATTTTCTGAATTCTTACAGACACACACATTTAGAGGATCCTATTGCTGAGGTTGAGCCCACTGACTGTGAGCCCTGTGCCTGTCCTAAAGGCTGCTCAAGAACTTGTGGCCAGTGCAAAGGCAGCCTAGAAATGAACCAGCTGAGACAGAGTTGGGCCTCATCCAGCTCACTGTCTGACACATGCGAACCAAACTATGGGACAGTTAAACGGAGGGTATTGGAAAGTGCACCAGCAGAGGCACCTGATGGCTTGGAGCCCAGGGATACCACTGACCCTGTTTATAAAACTGTCACTTCCAGTACAGACAAGGGCTTGATTGGTAAGTGCAGGTTTGTTTGTATCACTGGTGTTGAGGCATCATTTACCCCCTCCTCCTAAAAAGAAATATGGGGCTGTCTTTACCAGATCTTAATCTTCTCTCCTCGCTATACTTTTTTTCCTTCCTTCCACAATTTATTGCTCTAAAATTTGTGGCTTCTCCGGGGCTTTGATTTTTTTTTTTTCTCTGTCATGCATGTCCTTGTATTTATATATAAAATAAGAAGGTAATTGACAATAATATTAACAGAAAACACACTTAACCTGTCAGATACACATGGAACACACGGACATAAAGCCTCAGTGATGCCTTTTCTAAAGTTCCAGAGTTCATACTCAAGCCATTAGGAGTATGAGCAGGGGAAGAAAGGATTGTTGTATTGATCGCTAAGTTGTTGGGACCACAGTTACTGTGTATACATGACAGAAACAACAGGTCCTCTTACTTTTTAGGCAGAGAGACATGCTGAAATACTGAACCAACTCTGATAAAGTAGCTCTTAGCTCCACAGGCCCTGCACTCACCCAGGCACCACAGAGACAGACAGCCCAGGCATTTCTGTGTACCTAGCCTGGTTTGCATCACCAGGTGTCGGCTGATGTGAGGGCTGCTGTCTAGTGAGCTTTTGAGTATATTTAGTCATCAGATTGCTTATTCCCTGAATTACGTGTGTACTTTCACACCCTGTCTCTACTTTCTGTTACATGAAATGACCATCAAATATGCTAATCTTGTAATATCTTGGATTTATTTAGGATTTTTCAGGATTTAGGAATATATAGGCATAGGTCCCTCTGAGTGCTAATTTTAATATCTTTCACTTCTTGGTGATATGAGTAAATGCTTCTACTGCCATACTTAGTCATGTCCACTTGTCCTCAGATGAAAGCAGAGGCCTGCTTTGGCCTTGACATACTACTCTCAAGTTTTATTGGTAGGAGACTAGAAATCCACAAGGACAAAGCTCTTGTGATGGTGTGATGTGAGATGTAGATGTGAGAATTATTTAATACTCCTTAAATCCATTCTGCTGCTGTGCTGTCAGAGTGTCTGTCTTAAATGTTCTTTGTGTATAACAGATAGTTAAGCGAGCTTCAGTCCTTTCTTCCTTGTTCTGATGCTTTTTGAAGCTTCTTCCCATTCCAGGGGCTTATTATGCACTCAACAAAAAGAAAAGTTACCATTATCTTAAGGTCACATTTTCTAAACTTTGGGGGTTTTTTCTACACTTTAATCAGAAAATAGGAGGTAGAAGTAAGATCCTAGCCAAGGGTGGCAGCGTACACCTTTAATCTCAACACCAGGAGTCAGAGGCCCAGGATCTCTGTGAGCCAGGGTTGTGTAGAGACCCTGTCTCAAAACAAAAATAAGATCCCACAAAAAGTTAGTTCATCTACACTGGGAAAGATCATTAGTTTGCATGCCTGGACTGGGAATGTGTCCACCCTGAGCACCAGAAGATGGTCTGTGACCCATGTGCCAATGCTGTAACTCAGAACCAACAGAAGTGTGTTTGTGACTGGTTGTCTTCAGGCTTGAGGGCTTGATTGAGCTGTTGGGTGCGAGGTACCTGGGGAGAGGTGTCCTGTCACTGTTCCTCCGAACTCATGTAGCTGTCTGTGTGTAGAGTTTCCTTAAAATATCCCATAGGTTTAAATATTAGTGTTTGTAAGAACATTTTTAGTTTGCTATCATTGTATTTAAGTGTATTCATTTTGTTTGTTTTTAAGTTGTATTTTTGCCATTGTGATGTTCAGTGTGTGGTTCTCTTTCCTTTGTTTCTTATGTTTTTCCATTAACATTTCCACTGCTTATTTTTTCACACCAGTGTACTGTGTTACCTCACCTAAGAAAGGTGATAGGTATAGGGAGCCACCTCCCACTCCTCCAGGATATCTGGGAATTTCTTTAGCGGACCTAAAGGAAGGACCCCACCCGCACCTAAAACCTCCAGACTATAGTGTGGCAGTACAGAGATCAAAGATGATGCTTAACAGCCTGTCTAGACTGCCAGCTCCTCCCAGTAGCCACACCTCGGCCTGGGTTCCCTCGAAGATCGGATCCCAGCCTCAAAGGCATAGCTTGCAGCCGTCCCATCCCAAACTAGCAGATGTGGCTGATGCAGATAGCGAAGCAGATGGTACGTTGACAAACTCTCAATGATGCTTAAGTGGATTGTGGAGCATAAAAGGGTCTTTTCTCTGGTATCTGTAATAATCTGTAATTTTTTTTAATCTCTTTGAATTTTCTTTTAAAATTAGAATCTAGGAATATAGCTCAGTGATAAAGTGACTAACACAAATGAGGTCCTGGGTCCACTCTCCAGCACTACTAAAAACAAATTAATGTATTTATTATTCTATTGAGTCATCAAGAGCACCTGGCCCTCAAACCCACACAAGGAGAGACCAACAACAAAAAGTACTCCCTGGCCTCACACACAAACACTATGCACACACGCACACACACAGAATCAGGCTGCTGTTTCTAAGTTCCTGTTTCTCTGATGGCAGTTCACATGAAGTAGCATTATCTTTGATAATGAAACAGTAGGAGTTTCCAGTAGGAGAATTCTGAGAGAAGATACTCGATGTCTGTTGAGTAAAGTTTCACAAAAGACAGTTGTCTAAAAGACACTCTTGGCTTAGTTTCTCTTAATGAACTTTGTAACTGTAGCAAAAGTTTAAAAAGTAGCGTCTACACTAAAAATAAATGTTTTATCCTTCTAAACAGTATAGTAGTAAAGTGATATACTAAAACCATCTGGGAAGATGGCTCTGAAGATCAGAATTCAGAGTCCCATGTAAAAAGTGGCTGAAATCCCAGCGCTAGGAAGATAGAGACAGGATCCCTGAAGCAAGCTGGCTATGTAGACTAGTCAGACCAACAAGCTCTAGGACCACCAGGTGATCCTGTCTGGGTATGGGGGTATGTAAAATAGAGAGTGGTCCATTCATTAAGACATCAGATGTCAGCCTGTAGTCTCCATAACACATGCACACACACACCTATGCACACATGTACTCACACATGCACACACACCCATACACACATATGTATCCATACACATGCACATACATCCATACACACACACGAAAGAAAATGAAACTACAGGGACCAGCAAGATGGCTCAGGAGGTAAAGGCACTTCCTGCCAAGCCTGATGACCTGAATTTTATCCCCAGAAGAAGAGAAGCAATTCTGCAAATTGTCCTCTGACATTTCACACTAAACACATGGACAGTGGCATTTATGTACACACACACATACACACACACACACACATGAAAAATAAGTGTGAAAAAGAATTTTTTAATTTTAAAATTCCCAGTTTTCTATTAGCCCTCAGTGTTACAGTCACACCTGAGCCTTGATGGGGTATCTACCAAGACTTGTTCAGATATAGAAAGCTTCTTATGTAACGGATAATCTTGTCTGTTATTGTTTGAACTGCATTAGCAGATAGATGTGCTGGCTAATTGTGTCTTCATTATTTTCAGAAAATGAACAGGTGTCAGCAGTCTAGCCTTTGGATGGCACATTGGAGACCACTGGAAGTCAGGACCATGGACAAGAGCTCATGGTTCTGCAGGCCAAAGCCAACAGCTCACTGCTGCCACTAATGCTGAGGGTTCCCCACTGGGCTCTGTGGATGAGCTCTTCTGAGTCGGGCTTCCTTTTGTTCTGTCCCTGCAGGTGCAGTTTCCTTATCTGGGTGTTGCACCTGATCTCAGCCTATACTTTGCACATCACTCCTGCCTTGGGATCACATTCAAGCTCAGAGTTGTCCCCCTGTATATCACTATAAGTTTTTCCTTTCGAGAGTCATTTTAAAATAGTGGTATTATTATTATTTCCAAGCCATAGCTTGGGCTAAAAGGACACATTCAAAATGTTTGCCAATACCAAGGATAATCTTGTGTATTTGAAAAGTAACTTATTATTTGAAGTATTGTCATTTTGTTTGTATTCAAAAGCTCTTGTTAGCTGTTATTTGTCTTAGTCTATAAAGCTGTGTGTGGTCTGAGCAGCAGATGTCATTCCAACACAGGTACAGAGATGTGGCACCATTGTAGCAGACACTCGGGTGGGAATGAGACACCTGTGCAGATGTAGTGCAAGCAGCTAGCTCATTATGATGTGAGCTACAGCAGCCACAGGGGTCTTAGCAATCTTTCGGAAAGGAGAGCAAAGCGGGAGTAGGAAGGGAAAACTCTAATTTCAAAAGAAGGAAAGATTAACATTGAATTTGTTTCTGAAATGGACATCATGTTGCATCCAATTGTGAGGATACTGCAAACCCACTGGCAATGGCTTCTCAAGAGTTTTCTTTCTATAGAACCCTTAGCTAACATTTCACAACTTAAGTATGGAATTTCTAGTTTAAAAGAAATATTGTAGGAGCTGGAGAGATGGCTAAAATACTCTTGGAGAGGGACGGGTTTAATTCCAGCACTTACATGGTGACTCACAGCTGCCTGTAACTCCAGATCCAGGGGATCTGACACCCTTGTCTGACCTCCACAGGCACTACATGCCTGTGGCACATAGACATACATGTAGTCAGAATGGTCTATACACACAAAATAGTAAGAAAACAAAGTATCCCGATGCAATGGTGAAGATTCCCGTGGCGTGTGCTGTGGCTTACAGCACACAACCACATGTGCAATCATTGAACTTGAGCTTTGAGCCCTCCACAGAGCCTAGTCACCAAGAGATAGACTCGTATAAGAGAGAGAAGCTAGAACAATGGAGGGGACTTCCATCCTGGAAAGGACATCCTTTGTGACCTCCTGGACATGGCACTCTTAAGTATACAATTCAAGTTCAGTGACTGCTTCACTAAATAAAGTGTACTTTTCACATTTTTACAAATTAAGTATAACATTTTGTATATATATTTAAAGGTTTTGATTTTCTTTTTACTGTAAAGGCAAGTAAGATTTCATAAACTTCTGTAATTACAAAAAAGCCAAAGCCATTGAAAGTGCCATGACAGCTTTGCTACAGAGCAGTCATGTGACCAACCGCCTTTTCAAGTTTGTACTTTTCCCTTGCTCTCTTCCTGTTTTTCTGTCCAGTCACTTGAGAGTCAGAACAGTTCCAGATGTAACAGTATTGTGTCTTCCCACAGAATGCCTGTCTCTAGGAAACATAATGGCCGAAGAATTCCCCTGGGGAAACATTAACCCAAAAGCCTTAGACATGAGCCCAGGTGCCGAGCAGTGCAGTGAGGCACGGCCTTACTGACCCTTTTAAGTTCAAAGTAGCCTGAGTGTCAGCTGAGCTTGACAGCCATGCTTGACTGATCTGGCCTATGAACTGTGCTGTTTTCTGATTGTGAATCTTTTTATTCACCTACTTGCAGATTGTTTTCATGTCCAAAACAAAAGAAATATTTTTGCTATATCCACCTTTTTAATCCAAGTTTGGGTACTCATTGTCACCATTTTCTATCCATTGCTCCAGAAAAATGTGCTATCTGCACAGCTTCTATTTACCCACCAGGTCTTCAAACAGATGGACCCTTGCTTGCCTTGGCCCTTAAAGATGTAAATGTCTTGCACAGAAAGTTAAGATTTGTGGCTTTGAACCTGCATTGTGTAGCTGCCTTGGTTTTAATCAAGCTTTATCTGTGAGTGTTCAGACCAACTGATCACATTGATCAGAATAAAAACCAAATGCTTTGTAGTTTGATGTATATGAGTCCCTGAAAAAAATCATGTCTGCCTTTTTTTACTTTGTCATGTGACTAGAGCAAGGAAAGCCTTAAAGCCCATGCTTGTTCCAGTTCCAAGCCCCCATTTGTCCTTGTTGTAAGTGTGCAACATAACTGAAAAGACTAGTGCCCAGCACCTGCCAAGACTCTCAAAGCAGGAGACTGTTAGTGCAGAGTTTGCCAAATAATAAATTTCAACAAACTCTCAAACCATTTAGAGATTAGTGAATCCAGTCACTGCTTACAGCAAGTTTACTTGCAATCACCAGATTTCATTTCCTCTTACTGATGTCGTTATAAATGATTTTTGGGGAGAAAAATCCTTTAGAGAATATTTGTGAGGGTGACAGGTTGATTACCTCCATGATCTCTGCCAAGCTGGAAGAGTAGCAGTAACCATAAGGGTCTCCTTATTTTACAAAGAAAAGCAAAGAAGGATTTCCTTAAACATTTAAGGAAACAGTAATTATTTGGATGGAAACATTCTAGAAAACATTGAGCAGTCCTTGCAGCATTCTGTTACATGCTACAAAAGGTGGGGTCCACTGAGATGAGTCAGGTACATTTTCAAGTTGAACTTGAAGCCCAATCATCTTTGGCTTTTTTGTTGTTTAAAAGACCTCTTTAGCTGGGCAGTGGTAGCACATGCCTTTAATCCCAGCACTTGGGAGGCCGAGGCAGGTGGATTTCTGAGTTCAAGGCCAGCCTGGTCCACAGAGTGAGTTCCAGAACAGCCAGGGCTCCACAGAGAAACCCTGTCTCAGAAAACAAAAAGAAAAAGAAAAAAGGCCTCTTTATTTTTATTGTACAGAATGAATGCAGTTGAACTTGATAAATGTTTTAAAATTGAAATGTGAGTTTATCAGAAACAAAAGCAAAATTGCACAGTTGCTATTATCAAGTGACAATTATCTGCACAATTCATTGATTGTAAGGCATCCTATCACAAGCAATGTTGTCTCCTAGTTTTCGATGCCTCTTAAACTTATGTCTTTTAGAAAGACAGTGCCTCTGTATGCTTTGTATTTTTACTGAGTGTAAATACTTGTTATATTTTGGTTAAGAAAATGTAAGGGTATCATTTATTACCACATCTCCTAATACATCGGAACCAATAAAGAATGTGCATTAACTGTGTGTGCTTCCTTCTCAATTATATAAAACCCATTGAACAGTTAACCAAGTCACTTCAAAAGAGTGTTCAGGTTGCAGGGTGGCTCATCAGGAGACTGCTTGCCTCCCTAACATGCACGAAGCCCTGGATTTGATTCCTAGAACCACATAAAAGTGGACATTACAACGTAGCTACAACTGCAGCACTGGGGAGGTGGAGGCAAGAGCACCAGAATTTCAAAGTCACCTTCCACTAAATGGATAGTTTAAAGCCAGCCTAGGATAGATACCCTAACTAAACTTAACTGCCACCTTGAGAACTGTGTTGCCTCCCAAGTCGCCAAAGAAATTGGGAGTCTTCTATTAATATCAACCATATAATCTGTGAAAGTGATGTAAAAGATGTTTTTTGTTGCAAATGAAGTAACAATGACTTTAAACCCCATTGAACTTGCTTCCTAACAGAAATATCCATGGGCAAACTGTCACGATTGGTACAGATGCTGTTGGACCCTAAAGAACTTGCCAGCCTCCATTCATACAAGGGCATCATCTCAAGGAGGGTCTCAAATAAAAGCATGGTCCCTTTGTATTGGAGAGTGAGCTTTCCAGAAGCTCTGCTTACATCAAGGTCATCAGAGCCACAATGTAGACTGGAACCTGTAAGGAAGTGTGAGACACACGTGCAGTGACAGAGCACTGGGCCCACACAGTCCAGTGAGTAGAGGAAGAAGGGCATCCACTGTGAGGATCCTTGGCAGCCTCTCTACCCAGCCTTGGGTGATATTCAGGTGGCCATTTCTTTTTTGGATTCATTTCACTCTAGACCTTGGCAGTCAAGTATCTCCCAGGCCCTTCTATACATGTAGGTTTTCTCATGTGGAAACTAACACCTTTAGGCTCCAGATTTCCATCCCAACACAGAGGCTTTTCCCAACCTTTTGCCCAAGATAAGAATGGGCAGACAGTTTGAGAAGGACACTGTATGTTGCATTCTTTGGGAAACAAGTCTTTGCCATCACTTGAGTTTGAGCTTTTAGAACTGAGAACTAACCATGTTTGCTGTCACCTACCCACCTTGTAATTTGTTAGCAGTTCTTGGTAATAAACATAGTAATTTACATACTTGGGTACCTGTTGCTCATGGTAGAGTCCATAGCACACCTTGAAAACCCAATAAACTTCATCCCTAGAGACCTGTGAAGAGAACAGCTGAGAGGAGCTAGCCATCCCAAGGGTGGCCTCGGAACAGTCCGGCCAGCCTGTTCCTCACTGGAGGTATGGAGGTAAGTGTATATAGTATGTCTGATGCTTGGCCTTTGGGATACTGTTTCATGGAATCTCCCTTGTTCTGCCACTGGGATCCTGGGGATCTAGCTGCATGCTCACAGCCTCAAATCCTCATGGTGCTCTTTTCCAGTCTCCTCTTTATCACACTACACTGGCTGGTGTGTTAGTGCAATGTTGGGAGTGGTCACATTGGGTTCCTTTTTTGTTTAGCTTGAGTAGGGTTGCCTACAGGAGCATGAGCACCTTACCAGTGATGACATTATTGAAGAAAGCATCTCTCCCTACCCAGCAGTCCTCTATATTGACCTCATTAGTTTAAATCCTATAGCTGCTCCAACATGTGATAGAAGCTGAGCCTTCCCCCCAGTTGAGTGAAGATGTGGGAATGGAAAGGACACAATCCATCCAAGAGATCTATGGGAAACACTTCCAAGCCTACAGAGCACATGCTAGATGACCCCAGACAATGTATCACAGTGGAGTGTTGGCTACTGAAGCTACCAGCAAAGTCAGGCACATTGCATTTGGCATATACTAGCAGCCACAGCCACTGGGAGATGAAGCAGGAGCATAAGCCATGTAGAACAGGATCTACTTTGTTTTTTTAAACAAATCAGGGTTTGGTGTTTCCATTAGGCTTGAAGAGTAAGAACATTTGCCATCTATCCTGATGATCTGAGTTCAGTCTCTGAACCTACACAGAGGGGAGAACTAAGTTCTGCAAGCTGCCCCCCTAACATCCATGTATGTAGCACATGCATGCACACAAAATAAATGGATTTGGGGGGGGGGTTGGTTTTGGTTTTTTGGTTTTGATTTTGGTTTTTTGGGGTTTTTTTTTTAGTTTTTCGAAACAGGGTTTCTCTGTGTAGCCCTGGCTGTCCTGGAACTCACTCTGTAGACCAGGCTGGCCTCGAACTCACAAATCCGCCTGCCTCTGCCTCCCAAGTGCTGGGATTAAAGGCGTGCGCCACCACTGCCCGGCCTAATAAATGTAATTTTTAAGGTATACTTTTGAAATAATATCAACTGTGTGATCCTGTCATGGAGTTCATTGTATAGACAGGTCTGGCCTCAAGCTCACACCTGAGATCCACCTGCCTCTGCCTCCCATTTGCCACCACCTATCAGTTTAATAGCACACTTAAAGGGAAGCTAATAGCTTTTAGATGGATATATTAGACAAAAATTAATATTTCAATCATTTTGATTAGTAGTAAATTCAGAATAATGATAGTAAGTTAAACTAAGATTAATAGCATCATAAACTAATTAGGTAATATGCCTAAAATAGATACATGTCAGCTCTTTGAAAATATGTGGTGAGGACGTAAGGTGAGGAGTAACAATGGTTAGCACAAGAAAGGGCCACAACTGTGACGTCTTCACAGCAATACTCTTGTGAGTTGGTGCTAAAGTACCTCCCCAGGCCGGGCAGTGGTGGCGCAGGCCTTTAATCCCAGCACTTGGGAGGCAGAGGCAGGCGGATTTGTGAGTTCCAGACCAGCCTGGTCTACAGAGTGAGTTCCAGGACAGCCAGGGCTACACAGAGAAACCCTGTCTCGAAAAAACCAAAAAAAAAGAAAGAAAAGAAAGAAAGAAAGAAAGAAATATGCACTGTTTGTGAAAATACAAGACTGGGAAGTAGGGAGGTACTTTGGTTCACATACCTCCCGGGGAGGATATGTAAAGTGCATACCAAAAGGGCAGACATCTACAGGGCTTGACCTGCAAGTCTAACAACTGAATCCACATAAAGGCAGGAGCAGAGACCCAGCTCTCCAAAGTTGTGCCTCCATGCATGTGCCCACAGGCATCATGCACAGAATAGTCATTTTTAAACTTACACATTTCTTAAAAGAAGCAGTGCAGGGTCAACCCTGAGGCCTAACTCTCCTCAGTTTGTATTAGGGCTCTCTGAGAATGGGAGTGAATGTTTTGTAATTCAGCCAGTCTTACAAATGTGGGCTTCTGGTTTGAGTTTTTGCAATTTGAATTCTTTGGCAGTTGGAGAGGAAAGTCTCTCCTAGGGCATAGTTAGGAACCTTTAGAGTCAGCCAGGTGATTGTGGCATATACCTTTAATCCCAGCACTTAGGAGGCAGAGGGAGGCCAACTTGCTGCTTCACAGAATGAATTCTAGGACAACCAAGACAACTAAGAAAAAAACACGTCTTGGGGAAAAAAAAGGAAAGTCACAGAGAGACACCAGGTGGCGCCATGCTGCAACGTGACTGGGTTTTCTGGTTGATTTGGTTTTAAGACAGCACGCAGATGGCTTTCACCTCCCATTTTCCTACTGCCCCTGCCCACTTCTCTCACAAATCTAATTCATTCCTTGTTTAGAGACCCACCAGTTCCATGTATGTCTCCATGAGTATGAAGCTGCCTTCAACTTGAGTACAACTAAAGACAGTGAGTCTCACTCCTTGAGTCTATGCATTGGCAATACTTCTGAGGTGAAGGGAAGGTCCTGTGAGCCTCACCCACCTCCCTGGCTGTTCACCAGCTGGTCTCCTGTGGCCAGCACAGACAACCGCAGTTGTTCCAGGCTGTAATATTGCCATGTGAAATCCAGGAAATGGCACTTTGTAGCCCTTCACCTGTCTTCTGACTCATATATACCCCTCTTCCACAGTGTGCTTTAAGCATTAGAGGCTGGGACAGGAGGGGGTATAAGTGACTTGTTCAAGGCTGAGCACACAACTGTCCCTCATTCTCTGCATGCTGTGAGGGGAGGTTTC
Organism: Montemys delectorum; assembly: GCA_019843815.1. Lineage (NCBI taxonomy): Eukaryota > Metazoa > Chordata > Mammalia > Rodentia > Muridae > Montemys > Montemys delectorum. Next base: position 32,310 of record JADRCD010201228.1, read on the forward strand.
TCTGATGAAAGATGAAGGCTACTCTGTCTACAGATATAAGCATGGATGTTCAGGTGGCAGTATATTAACAATCCATTTAGTTAACCATCAGAAAATCTGGTCTCGGGGCTGGCGAGATGGCTCAACAGGTAAGAGCACTGACTGCTCTTTCAAAGGTCCTGGGTTCAGATCCCAGCAACCACATGGTGGCTCACAACCACCCGTAATGAGATCTGACGCCTTCTTCTGGTACGTCTGAAGACAGCTACAGTGAATTACGCTGGAGCGAGTCCGGCCGGCAGACGTCCTGAGTCCAATTCCCAGCAGCCACAAGCATGATTGGCTCACAGCCATCTGTACAGCTACAGTGTACTCATACACATAAAATAAATAAAATAAATCTTGAAGAAGGAGGAGGAGGAGGAGGAGAAAAAGGAGAAGAAATCTGGTCTCTGCATGGGCCTACTAACTTCCCAGCCCTAGATTTTCAGCCAAGCTTAGAGTGCCAGGCATTTGGTCCCTTGTCCCTGAGAAGAATCCATTTACAGGTTACAGTAGCTAGAAAATGGAGACAACCTACATGCCCAACAACTGGTGAGTGGATAACAAAGATGTAGTACATATACATCCTTGTACTTCGGCTGTATAGAATGTGTAATTTACAAGGAAATGGACAGAATTGGAAACAATTATTCAAAGAGGGGGAGGGATGTGGCTCAGTGGCAGAGAATTTACCAAAGCCCTGGATTTAATCCTCAATACCACCAATAAACAGTGAAGTAACCCAGGCCCAAAGACAATGGGACATAGCTTCAAGTCTTCAATATGCTGTATCAAAAATGTAGTACCACTCTGAGCAGGAGGAGGGATAGCAGAACATAAACTACTGCAGGTGTCAAGGATTAACCAGCATAGAGAGTTAAAAAAAAAGAAAAAAAAAACCATGCTAGATAGTAAGGTGAGCTAAGTGTGGTAGCACATGCTTTTAATTCCAGCGCTCAGGAGGCAGAAGTAGGTGGATCTCAATTTGAGGCCAGCCTGGTCAACAGAGAAACCCTGTTTTGAAAAAGAAAGCTGCCTACCCATGTAATAGCATCTTGTCTGCTCTGAGTGGCAGCTAACCAATGCCATCTTGGAAGGCAAAGATCTTCTGGAATTACAAGCAACTGTGAGCAGCCCAGTGTGCATGCTGACAACTAAACGCCCATCCTCTGCAAGAGCAGTAATCACTTTTTGTTTTGTTTTAAAATAAGGTCTCACTGTGTACCACTGGCTAGTCTGGAACTCACTATGTAGACTAGGGTGGACCAGAACTCATGGAGATAAACCTGCCTCTGCCTCCTTAAAGGTGTGTGCCACCATAATCAGCAATAATCCCTTAACCACTAAACTAGCTCTCCAGCCCTGGAAAAGATGTCCCTCGTTTCAAACTCCATTAATGTGTCTTCTTTATGGCTTGTGCTTCTATGTAAGCATTTTCCTAGTCCTCACTAATGGCCACCTTTCATATATGATACTCAGAGCACATGTGTGTAGTGTGGTGCCAAGTCTCTCTCTGCAGCTCACATCGTTTC
>JADRCD010201230.1:0-13839 GCA_019843815.1 Montemys delectorum
CCACATCCCTCTCACTGCTCTGTCCCTGAATCACCCTGACACTCTCAGGAAGATGCTGATGAGGTGATGAAGGTTCACCTGGATAACCCAAGTTGTCTTTCCATCCCAAGATCCTTGGTAGGTCCCAAGGTTCTCAGTCCAGTTTGTGTTGCTGAAACAACACTGGGGATCTGGCTGTTGTTTGTTTCTTGTGCATGTGTGGAGGGAAGAGGGCAACCTTGTGTGTCATTCCTCAGGCCCCAGTCAACCTTTTTCTTCAGAGCAGGTTTTTCTCTGTTTTGGAAAATCACCGGTTATGCTAGGTTGGGTGGCCGTATCCTTCTGGTATCCCTTCCCAGTGCTGGGATTACAAGTACATGCTTTTGTTTGTTTGAATGTGGAAAACCTTTATTGCTATGCAGGGGCAAAGCATTGTAATGGAGAGAGTCAGGTGAGGCCTAGCTGCTCACTCATGGCAGCCAGGAAGTTGGGGTGGGGCAAAGGGCCAGGGACAAGGTGCCCCTTCAAATTCCTTCCCCAGCCTCAGTGCTCACTTGTTCTAACCAGGCCCCACCTCCTGAGAGTCTATTCAGCTATGAACTTGTCCATGGAGTAACTCACTGATGAGGTTGGCACCCATACAATTACCCATTCACCTCAGTAGCTCTATCGCCTGCTGACCAAGTCTTCAATAATAAGTGTTTTAGGAGAACACTTTAATATTCAAACCTAAATGGTAGCTCAGTAGCCTCAGGTTACAGGAATTCTGCTCATAAGTGGGACCCTCTGTTTGTGCCCATGGCTTTCAGTCAGGCCAACCACAGGGAACACTTGGGCACCATTCACCAATGTCCATTTCTCATTCCTGATAGTCGCTGACACTGTTTTGGGTGGGGCTCCCATGATGTTAACACATAGCCATGACTGAGTCTGATTTGTGCTGGGTCTGGGTCATTGTGAGAAGCTTCCATATATCTTCCCTCATGGCGCCTCCCCGGGTTCCTAGCTCGCCTGGTGCCCTGACTTCCCAGATGAAAGTGCTTCCTCTTTGATATCTAGGCCTCTGGCATGAACCAAGTGTGACATCATGGTTTCTCAGCTTCCGCATGGAGGCCGGTAACACTAGGTGAAAGGGCTTGGTGTGCCCACTGTGTGCCTGCCTGTGATCTCTTGCAGGCCTCACCATAAACATCAGCATGGGGCTGGAAGCTCTGTTTCCTAGATGAGATACTGAGGATCACAAGGGGTGCCCTTCTCAGGCCATCTACCCTTCCAGCGCCTGCTGGCTCACCGTGTCTTTTGGTTCGTCTGTCTTGTAGTTGATTGGAGGATGAATGGTTGGTGGTGGAATTCCTGGAGGTGGGCCATCTATTTGTCCTTGTAGAGAAAGCCTTGGGGAGGCTCCCCAAACCTGGAGGAATTGCAGATGTCTGACTCAGTCATTTTTTTCTGTGTTCTAGAATATTACTGGTCGTCTCATGGGTATGTGTATGTGGAGGAGGGGAGGAGGTCATGAAGGTCTCCAAACTGGGACACACTTTATTCCCTGGAGTCAGGGAGGAGCTCATGATTTGTTATTTGGTGCCTGCCCATATAACTGGTGCTCAGAACAAGGCTGGGGTGTTCCAAACCCTCCCTGGGGTCCGGAGACTGGCCAGGGCTTTGAAGGGTAGGAAAATGAGAAGACACAAAATGAGTTTTGAAAAAGGTTGGGGCTATCTGCAGAAGAAATGTGTGTGGGAACTGTCTTCAAGGAAGGTGACCCAGGCCTGAGCTCCTGAGCACAGATCCCATGGCTGCCTGAACAAACTACCACAAGATGGGGGAACCTCAGATGTTCTCAGGTTTCTGGAGGCAAGAGACATCTGAAGTTAAGTGTGGGACACGCTGTCTCAGAGGCCTCCTGTGGAGTTACCAGCCTCTCTGGGGCTGCTGCTGCGGGGTAGAGATAGATGCATTATTCCAGCCTCCATCCACACGTGGCCTTCCCTCCAGTGTGTGTCTCTGCCTCAGTTCCTTTTCTTGTAAGGACACTGGTCAGACTTGACCAGCTAATGACCTCATCTGAACACAACCCACATGAAAAGGCTCATTTCCAAATGAGGCCCCAGACGCAGACACTTGTGCCGGACACACTGTGTATTTCCCTGTGGGGTTGGGAGCACGTTTCCTAGTGTTCTGCTTTGTTGTTTTCCAGATACCTGTAAGGCTGACAGCCATTGTCCCCTGGCTTTATGATTTTTAATATTAAAAACATTAAGAGTATTAAAATAAAAAATTAGCATAATATTCATTACCTGTGTGTGAGAGAGAGAGACAGAGACAGAGAGAGAGAGAGACAGAGAGAGTTTTCACCTACTAAGTGGGACCCTAGGATTGAACTCAGGTCATCAGCCTTGGTGGCAAGCACCTTTACCCATAGAGCCATCTTGCTAGCCCAGGCATATTTTTAAAATTTTTATCTTATTTTATTTTGAGGCAGGATCTCAAGTAACTCAGACTGGCTTTGAATTTGCTACGTAGTTGGGAATGACCTTGAACTTCTGATCCTCCTGAAGTGCCTGAATTACAGGTGTACAGCACCTCCAGGACTCAGCCCTGTTGGCAGGGATGGTGAGAGGAGAGGCAGGCAGCTGGCTCCTCGGCAGGGTGGATTACTGCTAGGCAGTGTTTTGGGTGAGGTGGCCTGGGTTGAGATCCTGCTCCAGCCCCACTTCTTGGTCAAGGGCCCAAGTCACCTGGGCTTTCCCAAGTCTACACAGAGCTTTCCTTGTAGCCTGGGACGCTCGAAACACATGGTTAACATGTGGATGTGTTGAAAAGATAGAGCCATACAAAATGGCCAATCCAAGGTGACTCCCCAGGCTCTGTGTGTATGACTGCTTGCACCTGTCAGTCCCAAGGAGTTCTCTGCCTCTTCTCACAGGTCTCCGTGCTGGTCCTCTTTGCCCTGGCTTTCCTCACCTGTGTCGTCTTCTTGGTTGTCTACAAAGTGTACAAGTATGACCGCGCCTGCCCTGATGGGTTTGTCTTGAAGGTAAGGCCTTGCATGTCCAGCCTATCCCCAGCCCCCAGGATACCTTTGAACCCCTTTCCTCTCCAATCCTTGGACCATGTAGCAGCAGGCTGTGCACCTTCAGTGGGAGGGTACTTGCTGAAGATCCAGAAGGCACTGTGGGGTCACTGGCAAGGAAACCCCTGGCTTGTCCCTGGGGAAGAGTCCCCCCACCCCCACGGTAGAAGTGCCAGGCTGACACTTCCATTCAGTACCTGGTGGGAGTAGGGTGCAATGACCAAGAGAAAAACCCTGCCCCAAGCCACACAAAGGGGACCACCTGCCTACAGGTTGTTCTTGGGTTCTCCTGTGGGTTCCGCTGCAGGGGCCATGTTGGCAGTCACACACATGGAAATGTTCTCTCTGCTTTTCTACCTCCTTCCCATGAGTCTGCTGTTGGCACAGATGCATTTACGCAGAGGACTAAGGAAGCAAAACTGAAGGGAGGGAAGCTAGGGCAGAGGTAGGAGATGGAGCAGAGCAGAGGGGTAACCCACTTGCTAGAGGCCTCCATGTCTCACTCACTCTGGCTCTGAACTTTCCAGAGCTGATGGGAACTGGTCCTGTGCAGGCTTTGGCACTGCTGAGATGTGAACAGAGGAGGTACTGAGAGTGTGTGCTAGCCTGCACTGCTTGCTGGATCCTTGCTGGATGGATGTGTCTTGGTTTTGCCGAGATGAAATGGCAACGCCCTGGCAGAGCAAGTTAGAAGAGCTGAAAGTTCACATACTACCGACAGGACCTCCTCTGCCTCTTACACGCTACAAGGTCCTCCAGAGCCTCTGCCTTTCGGGCCTTCCTTCCTCCTGCAGTGATTGTAGGGTACCTGCTACACGAGAACACTGCTTGCTCAGGGTGCTAAGCTACACCCGGGGACAAAGTTCCCACCTTCCCATGCCTTCTGCTTTAAGAAACATGAGACGGGCAGGTGGGCAGGCACGTGTATACTGAGTGAGGAGAGCTTGGCATGGAGTATGGGGAGTCTGCCCTTTCTAGAGGGTGTCCACACTGGGCAAAGTAGGAGATGGAGAGCGTAGCAGGTGGATTTGGGGTGTGCTTGGTGGTGTTTGGGAGAGCAGCCGAAGTACAGCGAAGTGGTACACTGCTCAGCACCCTGAGTTCCTAGCAAAGACCCCAGAAAAGAGGGTGTGATAAGGATGATCCCTTGGGTCACCTGGGCATTGGGAGAGGCAGACAGTGTGCTGACGGAAGAGGCTGCTGCAGTCAGGCAGGGAAGAGAGGGTAAAGGAGCCTCTGTGGGAAACAGAATGGGTAGGAGATAGCTCCTTACTGTAGCCACTGTCAGAGGTGGAGGGCCAGCACCCCACCAACCACAGAGTTGTCCTGGGTTTTCTGCCTGGTCCATTGTCTCCGGTCTGGGGCAGGCCCCTTGCCCAGCACAGTGAGGAGGTAAAACTGTTGGTTCCACTCAGCAAACTCAAGTTCTGCGGGAGAAGCTGGTGCAGAAGAGTAACGATGCAGAAGACGGAGGCCTGGTCCCAGGCTGACTTCAGATCAGTTCCCTAGCAGTGTGGGAGGAGACTGGGGATCTGCATGTATAAAAGGCCCTACAGGGATTGCTGTCCACACTCCCTTGGGAGTCCAGAACTCCAGAGGCAGTTCCGGAAGTGCACTGCTGTGGGCTTGTACATTTTCCACCAGGGTTTTAATGCTGGCAGGTGATGGTGGGGGGTCTGGATGATACAGTTTAGGTGGGTGGGGGAGGATTTCCCCCTTCCCTGTATTCAGGTACGCATACATTCCACATCTACCTGGGGTGGAGGGCTGGTCACAAGGTCTGTGAGCCACACTTGCCCTGGATGGCCACCTAGAGACCCTAAGGGTGTGTGTGTGTGTGTGTGTGTGTGTGTGTGTGTGTGTGTGTGTTGCCTCTACCATTTTACCAATGCCCAAGGCCGTGCCCTTAATGTATTATCTAGGGGTCTTTGTAAGGGTACCAGCTAAGCCCTGGGAATCTGCCTAGACTGGATGCCTGGGGGGAAGGGAACCCCAGAAGCCTGAATCCTACCAAGTAGCCAAATGGCCAAGCTGAGAAGTGTGCAGCTAAAAGGCCGACAGAGCCAGGGTCGTGATATGTGTGCCATCAGTCCTAGCACTCAGATGGAAGCAGCCTGGGCCACAGTGAGACCCTATCCATACTCCACGGTAATCCCCACCCAGGCCTTGTGACAGTTGTGCTCCTTCCAAGACACCCACACACAGGTGACTGAGGCTTTGCATTTGATTTCTTTTACCAAAAGGGTGAGAACCTTTTCCCACATGGATACAGATTGACCTGTGCCCCAGCTCCTTCTGAGGTTCTTGACACCATCAGCCCCTCAGAGGGCCTCTCGGCATCTTCTGGTGGCCATGTTATGTGAGAGGTGTCCTCTCGGCTAGGCCCCTGGATGGCAGGGCCATTTCCTGGCTGCCCCCGATGCCCATGCCTGCCCTGATGTCTTGCTCCTTAAGGTCTTGGATGCATGCAAAGCTTTAGCAGGGTCCTGTGCTGTGTGCGTGCCGGACTGGGGACAGGAGTCCTTCCTGCAGCCTTTCTCCCACTTCTCCAAGGACTGGAAAGCAGTATGTGTCAGGACAGGCTGAGGGTAGTGCTACAGGCTAGAGAGCTTAGTCAGCTGCAGAGTTCTAGCTGGCCCACATAGCCATTTTCTTCCGCAGTGTAGGGGGTTCCTTGTGCCGGGCTAGGGTCAGGACACTCCACACTACTCTGGAGGATGCTTGGAGTGTTTGATCTTTTCTGTTTATCATCTTTGGCCACACCCTGGCTTCTTTCTGAGCTGTCCCAGCCTGACCTGTGCTTATATCCTTACAGCGAAAGCAGCCAGGCTGTGTGTCACATTGGCCCTATTTTAAAGATGAGAAGGGCTCTGAAAGACCACTTGAGATCTCAGCTGGGACTATGGTCTGAGCCCAAAGTGAGGTTTTTTTTGTCTGTAGCATTTGGCTTCAGGCAGTGCTAGCCCCTGGGGTACTGTCCCCTCTATTGCTTTGTGGTCTCTTCTGCACTAGCGCTCAGCTCTCCCAGGGCCCTGCAGGCATTTCTAAGCTATATGCTTTAGGGTCTAGTGAGCTGCTGAGACCCTTCTCCACAGGCTGATCCTTTAAGTCATTATCTACCCCACCAACAGTGCAAACACTTCTGAGGAGGGGCTTGAAGGATGACAGCCCGGAAGGGACAGCCAGGGCTCAGTCTGAGCTGGTAGGGGTGTGGCCTTGAGGCTGGATCCTGAGTGCTCACCGGGCCCTTCACTGTTACCATTCTCATCTTACCATTCATAACCTTTCCAGACCACACAGCCTGGCTGCTTTCGCTGTAAGGATGTAAGCACAGGTCAGGCTGGGACAGCTCAGAAAGAAGCCACGGTGTGGCCAAAGATGATAAACAGAAAAGATCAACCTAACCCCCCCCCCCCCCCCCCCCCCAGTGATGACCTGTAAGTGCTGCATGCCTGCTGGTAGTTCTACCAGGAATTTTTTTTTTTTAAATGACTACTAGGATTCTTTACATTCTGCCCTCTACACCTCCTGAGAAGGGAGTCAGTCGGACCTTGGTGAGTGACCAGCAGGGCTAAGTTAATCATTGCCTGTGGATTAGGCTGTACCAGGTTCTTTGCCGCCTGCTGACCACTCCCCACAGTCCCAGGCCCTACACCATAGCAGGCTCTGTGTGGAAGAGGTCCTTAGGCGAGAGGACTCACTCTGAAAGAACAGGATCCTCCATAAGGGGCTGCTCTCCATAACCATAGCCTTCTTTCTCCATCAATGTCCTTTATGCTCAGCCCTGTGACGCCAAGCAGGAGCAGAGTGATGTCAAGTAAATCTGGATTCAGAGGGTGATACTGTATCCCAGTTCCAGTGGCCTCTGGCTTAATAAGAACCATGCTGCAGACCACGCTGCAGACAGCGCCCTGCATCCTGGTTCCGTTCACATCCACACATGGCACACGTGCATGAGTGTATGCACGTACACTTGAGGCCAAGCCAAAGTCTTGTGTCTTATGTCTCAATTACCTTTCCCCCGTCCGCTTTTTAGGGTGGGTTGTCTCACTGAGCCTGGCAGCCGGGGATTAGAGGTGTGCCATCTCATGCTCCCTCTGTGCAGTCTGAGCCACTTTGAGTGCTACATCTCCACCTCTGAGGGTTGTGGGGGATTGGCAAGATGGGAGCTGCTGCACCAGGAAGTATAGGTGGTCTGCACATATGAGGTCATGTGTATCAAGGCAGGAACTCACAAGTGCTGGCTGGACTGAAGATGCTGGTGGCAGAGTCTGGAAAAGAACAGGTTAGACCCATTGTGGGTAGAGACAATAGAAAGGTCTGTTTCGAGGCAGGGATCAACACCCTAGATGGGTGGCTCACCTGGTGTACCAGTGGACAATGATGACAGGAGGTCCCAGCTGGAGCTATATTCCCAGATCTGCTTGTGTGGTTCGCATATCTGCTTCACGAAGCCTCTTCACCTCTCTAGGCTCCACTTTTCTACCTACAAAATGGACTAAGTGGCATGAACCCCACAGTGAGAGAACTGGCCTGAGAGTACTCTAAAGACCTAGGTGTAGCAAAAGGCAGGCAGTGTATGGGTGCACACTGCAGTCCGTTCCTTCACGGCAAGAGGAAGGAAGGAAGGCTTGAGATCAGCAGGACACGCTCTAGGGCAGGGCATCCAATTGAGTTGTCCCGTGAACCTGCCCTTGGCGGTCAGACTCAGGCAACAGAAAGTTTGTAGGAACCACTCGCTGGTATCTTGGGCCACCTGCCCACTACACTGGCGGGCTAACCTGGGTTTGGAGCTGGAGGAACTAGGTCATCTCAGAGGAGAGAGCAACTCAGCATTGAGTGTCACGGGTGAAAACCAGAAGGGCTTTCCTTCCTATGCTTGGGCTGTGGCCTTGGCTGAGATGCTGGACTCAGACTGCTCAGGGAGACACTTGGAATACAGATGGCCTTAGCACAGATCTGTTAAGCTACCCTAGGCTTAAAAAGATGAATGTCTGGGCCGAAAACTCCCAAAGGACAGGTGGGAGCCACCTGCAGCCACCTCCGACTCAACTGTGGGGTCGAGGATCCCCATCTGTGCAGGCTTGGTGTGATAAGTTTTGGATGGCTGGACACGAGGGACAGTGTCTTCAACAGGATGGCATACTTATTCCTTGTCTCAGAAGTCCAAACAGAAGGCAGTACAGGCAGTCAGTCTTCTGAAGTTCTGGATCCATCTTCCCCTGCCCTGTGGCTTTTGGGGTTTTGTCCTCTGGACAGTCAGAGATGGCTGAGAAGGGGGGATGTGGACACTAGTGGGGACAGCTGTTCTTTGGGAGCCAGCCCCAAAGCTGCCTGCTACAACCATTCAGATTCTCTTGGCTTGGTGTTACTTACATGGCCTTGTAGGGCTATAAGGCAGGTCAGAAATGCAGTCATTGGCTGCTATGCTGATTGCACGGCTCAGCTCGGAAGATAACCTGCAGGTAGGAAGGAGCTTGTTCTCTCCTACCATGGAGCTCCCGAGGACTGAACTAGGGTTGCCAGATTTGACAGCAAGCACCTTTACCCCCTGAGCCATCTCACTGGCCCCCAAGAAAGCCCTCGTCAGTGCTCTTCCTCTTACTTCGGTAGGATTGTTTGTAGGTGTGTCAAAGTGTCCTTGCTTCTAACAGGTGAGTGTGAGGAAGCACACCGCCTGTTCCCTCTATCCTGGGAGCCCAGGTGCCCACTGTAACACAGCCGTCGACACAGCTGTCCCCCTGAGGGCAGGCCCCATCCCTCTGTCCATGTTAGTGTTTCTTCCTGCAAGCTCAGGGGAGATGCTGAGCAGCTATTGGGGGACAGTAACTGCAGGCACACGCTGGCATGCCCTTGTATCTACCGCATCTCCATGGCCTCCTGTCTTCCAGAACACCCAGTGTATCCCAGAAGGCTTGGAGAGCTACTACACGGAGCAAGACTCCAGTGCCCGGGAGAAATTTTACACTGTCATAAACCACTACAACCTGGCCAAGCAGAGCATCACCCGCTCCGTGTCACCATGGATGTCAGTTCTGTCAGAAGAGAAGCTGTCAGAACAGGAGACCGAAGCTGCAGAGAAGTCAGCTTAGCGAGCGGGGCAGGTTCCTTACAATGTGTCACTTGAAGGCAACAAGGGGACTTTGAGGGACATTTCATTAAATATAATTACCGATAATTTAGAGATTACTCATTTACGGTGCAATTGCTTCTGTTTGCTAATGCTGCTTTGCAAATAAAACTTGCTGCGGACCACCCACAGGCATAAGAACAAGTGCATCTCAGCATTGCTTAGAGAGCTTGATGCCACTGTCCATGCTGAGGAGTCTTCATTTAGCTCCTTCACTGGGATTCACTGGATACTGTCAAAAGGTAATTTACACTGGCTATGCCAGGGGTCTGGCCATCAGAACAGTGCATTTGGTGGTTTCCTGGTTTCTTTTATGCCCCTTTGCTATCTGCAGACCTTACTCCATAGCCATATCTAGAGTGATCCCGTGCTTTGCTGGTGGCAGTGCTGAGTGCCAAGATGCACTGTTGAGCGGCGCAGAGAAGTGAAGGTGGGCGCCCCGATGCAGCCCTGCCAGGCAATTCTGGGAGGTTCTCTTTGGTATGTCCCCTAAGCAGAGCACAAGGATGGGGTGGGGAGGAGCTGGCTCTGGGCCAGGGATTTGCTGAGCCTGTTTTTCTGTGGGTGGGCTGTGCTGGTAATGTGCTAGATAGAAAGAAAGCCCACTGGCTCTTTTCTTTCCTGTTATGAATATATTTGCACGTATAGCCCTGAATGCAGGTGCAGTGTTGGTTTTTTGTTTTATTAGCCAGTGGGCAAAGTGAAATGTAATTGTGGATAAGCCAGGGCTTCTTTAGCTTTTCTTCTGTGAACAGATGTGACTCCTGTGCTGTGGGAAGGGGGCAGGACAGCTGGTGGGGGGCTGATGTGGCACCTTGCAAATAGAATATCTAAGTCCACAATCTTTGTAAGAAAAGTATGTTTATGTTTCAACCTGAATCTTGACATTAAAGTATATGTTTACAAAATCACCAGTAGGTAAACTAAATGTGTAAGACAATTAAATAGAAAAAGCTATTCCTGATTGTTTTCTTCCATGTTCTCAGACTGTGTTGTTTCTGGTGGGCATGTCAGAAGTCTCAGTGTTCTTTAGTAGGTCAGAAATAAATGGCAAATAGTCTGAGACCTTTGTGAACAAGCGTGGTGCCCACCATCAGCTCCACTGTTGTTTCCTGAGGTGTGCTACTGAGACAAAATTATTTATTGTTGAGGTGTTCTGAAGCAAAGACCATGAGCTCAGCACAGGGGGAGGGGGTCACAGTCATGAGTTTGAAGTGCATTGGGAAGCTGTGAGGAATGCATAAAGAGCAATAAACATGTGCCAAAACTCGTCTGTAGAGGGATCTGACTCACGGACCGTATGCGTGAAGTAGACAGGCCCCATTGTGTTTTCTAACGTAGCCCTTTACCCACTGTGAACTCTCCCAATGTACTTCTCACGTTCACTCTACAAATAAAGAGCTCGTGGGTACCTAAGCCGCCCACTGACTGTCTGTACTCACGTGCTTCAGCAAGAATTGTGCAACCCAGGATACATCTGTACACAGATGTGGGCCATGTGCCATACACTTCTAGTTCTCAACAGGCAATCCCATGGCCTCTTCTAGAGGGGCAAGTTATGTAGGAACAAGGGCAGAAGGCCAACTCTTCTGAGGTCCACATCCTTCTTGGAACACAAATTTCTGGGACCTAGTGGCAGGAAATGAGGCTTCACATGCCTCCAGACCCTAGCTTTGCTATTAACAAGCTGGGGAGCCAGGTCAGGGGAGAGGCTTAGTGGAGGGCACCAGAGCCTGCCTGTCCAGCCAGGTGGTAGCCAGAGGGGCTCAGTGGAGACTCACTGACTGCAGTAAGTGGCTGTAATTGTGTTTATTAGCTTGACAAGGCAGATGTGAATTATTTTCTATGACAAAATGGCCACGTACCAGCACAGATTAGATGCCACAACGAAATAAGAACTGATGACTTTAGCAACATTAGGCATGTTCTCCCCTGAAGCTACTGGTGTGGGAAGGGCAGGAGACAGCCCCGAGCCTGTAATGGGGATAGGAGGCCTGCCATATCCTTGCTCTGCTCAGCCTCCACCATGCTTGTGGCCTGTCCTGAAGGCGCAGCTCCTGATGACCTTTATCTTCCACCCTGAAGACCATACAGAGCACTTGCAATCCATGTATTTCCAGGTCCTGAGAGGCTCCAAAGGTTGGCTTGGGGGCCATGTTTTCCAAGCCCTTGGACCTTACACAGCTCCATAGCAGATGAGATACATGCTGGCACATGGTGTGTCCAAGGCGGTGGTGCAGGCGCAGGCATGGCCCTGGTGGGCTAGCTGTCATACCAGTCGAGGAAGAGCAAGGAAAAGGAACACATCACGAGGAAGAAGAGGATCCATACTCGGAAGCCTGCGTTGTTTTTGATGGCCTGGCAGGAGGAGCACAGGCGTTAGCACTACCCTGGACTGGTTTCAGAAGCCCTAGGTGCCTCCCCCACACCTCTGTGAATCCCATGCTCTCATTAGATAAGAACAAAAGCCACTGTTCATGAACAACTGACAGAGAACAAAGGCCTTGCATTTCATTTTTAAAATTACATTTATCTTGATGGTGGGTAGGTGGGAATGTATGCCACAGGTGCAGGTGGGGGTAGGGTCAGAGGAAAATGTAGAGTTAATTCTCTGCTTCTACCCTGTGGATTTCAGAAATTAAAATCAACTGGTAGCAAGCACCTTTATCCACTGAGCCATTTTGCCTGCCTCTGTCTTTCAACCTCTTATGCTGGGCAAAGCCTAACCTCCTTGTACTCAATTCCTCAGGGACCACTCCCATTTGAACCAGGGCTTAGATGTTCCAGTGTTGTCTGTCTATGGTGGCACAGGGACAACCAGGAGGTCTGGGATTTAGAGAGAGCTGGCTCATAAGGCTAGGTGCCTTCCAGTTAGTTTCTGGGCTCTTACTCCCTGTGGACTCATCCTTGGTTTCAGATTAGCCTGACCCTACCTGGACGTTCTCCCACCCACTGTCCTTGCAGGGATGGAAGCTACATTCTTTTGAGAATCAGTTGGAGGTTAGCCAGCAGGTCTTATTAATATATGCTCCTAGGCTGGCCCTGATTATAAACCCATGGCTATAGATGCAAGATGGACCCTGACTACTACACAGTGCTCTTGGACAGCCTCACTACTGAGATTCAGGCTGCTGGGATGCAGTGCTGGGCCGCATCAGACTAGAAAGCACCAGGTACCCACCTCTCGTATGTCTTCGTTGCCTTCCTTAATATTTTCAGTTGCCCCCACCACTAACTGGTGAATGCTGTCGATCTCAGTTTCCTATGGAAGGAAAGAATATCAGGGAAAGTCAGCCATTCTTTCCTCCAAGAGACATTCTTCTGCTAGTACTTGTCGCCATGTTCCAAGGTGTAGAGGGTGCACCCACACAGCCTAGAGATTGTCACCAGAGAGGTGGGCCTCACCCAATACAAAGAGATGGCTCAGAGATGTCTACTAGCTTACAGAGGGTCACGTTCTGTCTGAGTGGCAGGACTAGGATAAGGCTCTTGTCAGGTTGTACAGCTCACACTATCTGCTATCTCTCCTGTTACTCACCAAGTGACAAGGACAAATATGAACTGCCGATTCTGGCCTCTTCTCCAGCATTCTGTTTATTCTTTATAGGGTCTAGAAGCTAGCTTCATGATGTTACAGGCTTTGAAACACATTAGCCATCCAAGCACATTGCTAAATGGGTAAGAGTTAGAACAAGACATGAATTGCTGGCCACAAATGCCCTGTGTAGATGCTGAGAACTTGGAAGGAGCGAGGCTGGTGTCCGTTCATGAGACAATGCTATTGGAGACTTCACCATATCAGCCATGTGGCACTGTTTTCAGTCTTCCTGCCGAGAGGCAGGGAGGCATGCTCTAATGTGCTCACATTTAGGGAGCCCTTCATGGTATAATGCTTTAGAATGGAAGGCAGGCTTTAATCACCCAGTTCCCAGTAGAGACATCACTGGAGTGCACATGGCACATGGGCCAGGGTGTGTGGGTAGTGACACACTGCAGAGAACATCAGAGCAGGAGCTGAGGAGTTTGCCATAAACAGCCCACAGCACTGACATAAACACGGTTCTCAAGACCTCACAGTTCAAGGGGCCCTTGGTGGACTCCAGAGGGACACCAACCTCATAACGCACTATACCTCCCCTAGGGCAGCTCTCTTCTTTCAGTGGGGCTGTCTGCCTAGGCTTCTGGGGCAGTCACTACAGTGGCAGCAGATGTCCCTTGTTAGAAGGCTGAGTACTGGCGCCTAAGAGACTGTAATTCCCTTTCCTGTACGGCCAGCCAGGGTATGTCACTGGAGTACCACGTAGAGGAGATATGGTGGCATATGTGGTATTACTAAAGCAGGATACTACCTGGCTTGCTCAGAGTCCCACTGAAAGGCCTGCCATGGGCCAGGTAGGTCAGTGGTACTACTTGTTGGCTCTGAGAATGAGGCCTGGACCACTAGCTGTACTTCAGATGATGGGGCTTAGGAGAAGTCCTGGCCATAACACACAGGGTGGATTGTCCAGACTGCAGCCTAGTCACCCTGAAAGCTGTAAGCTTCAGCCAAGGCGACTCTCCCTAAAGCAAGCTGCTGTGCCAGGAGCTTGCTCTGATGGCTTCCTCTGTCGTGCAGCTGACATGGCCATTAGGACAAGGGTCTGCACAAAGCCTGTCT
>JADRCD010201231.1:0-12985 GCA_019843815.1 Montemys delectorum
GTGTGTGTGTGTGTGTGTGTGTGTGTGTGTGTGTGTGTGTGTAGCAGCCAGAAGACTTCAAGTACCATCCTCTAGCCCTCTCTGCCTTGTTCCCTTGAGAAAAGATATCATACAAAAACCTGGAGCTTTCTGGGTTGTTTTTTCTTAGTGCAACAACAAACAAGCCCCAGTGATCATCACCCCCTCAATGCTGGGGTTACAGGTTCATTCCACCACACTAGTCTTACATGCGGGGGATCCAAACCCAGGTCCTCATACTCACAGAATCTCCCCAGAAATCTCCCTATCTTGTCCTAAGTTTTCTTAAGGCTGATATTCTCACATTCAAAAGCATAGAAATTACCTGGGAATCTTGTGAATATGTGAATGCTGACTTGGCTTGTCTTAAAGTGGGCCGCAGTTCTGTTTGTCTGACAAACTCAGGTGAAGTTGCTGGTCCTCAGGCTACAATGTGAGTATCACGGTTGAGCAACAGGAGGGCAGCTATGGCTAATCCACCTCTATGTCCTTACTACTTGCCATGTGGTGGATGTTTAACAACTGTATAGTGACTCAATGAAAAAAAACAGCCATTCTTGGCCCACTTTTATAACCCTAGTACTAAGCTCATAGCAAAAGCACTTAGAAAATAAGTGGTGAAGTAATTAGCAGTCAATGGAAGCACAGGCTACACAGGCCTGCATGCAAACAACACATTCTGCAAAAAAAGAAAGGACTCATAGAGCAAGAAAGTCCTTGGGACACAGCCCAGCGTTCACTGGAATTAACTCCTGAGTTCTTAGTAACACAATTTCTTCATGTGATCACATCCATCAGAGTGAATTCTCCCATCCTATAAGCAAAATGATGACTTTTTCCCCAAGTGCTTTTTGTGTTTTGAGACTTTGCCTCCTTTGCCATAGCCAAGTGAAATAAACCAATTTCGGCATATTATTTTTTGCTCTGGGGAAAGAAAGCTGGGTTAATGCCATCTGCTTCGATTTACTGAAACCACAGCCTGGGCTTTCTACCTCCTGGCCCCCAGCCCTTGACCTTTAGCTGATTCTCAGGGACATTTTCATATGCTGTCCCCTACACACATACACACACAATACTGCAACCTTGTTACATGGTAGATTGGGGCTGTGCTGTAAGCAGAATACTTGCTGTTCTGAATAAGTCATGATATAAAAGGCCTTATTAAGAGTAAAGAGATAGCACAGCAGAATTTAGTAAAATTCTCTCAACCCTTGGTGCTAGACCTCTTTCCTGATATACAGAAGGTCTTTGGTTCAGCCCCCAGTGTTACAAAGGAACAAACAAGCAAATATTTTACAACTAGTTGGTTAGAAATGGAACAATACAATCAACATTAAACCATGTTCCCATCTCACACAGTGTAAGATGCTATAGCACTTTAAATTTGTTGGGTAAGGCATGAAATTATCTGTCACTTATAAATTAACCTATGAAATGGTATAGTTACAAACTCAAGTAGGAATTAAATTCTTCAGAAATAGTGTTGTAGGAGAGGAAATAAAAAATCAGTAGATAGTAAAAGAACTGCATACTCTTTCATTTCTTTTAAATATTTCTTTATTTTTACTGTGGACCACATGCATGCCTGGTGCCAATAGAGGCTAAAAGAAGAAAATGTAGGATCCTCATCAAGTCACTAGGAGTCTAAGCACATCCTTTCCCAGTGGAGCCATTCAAGGCTCTCTATTTAGGGGCACAGAATCCACAGGCAGGCAGGCAACAGGCTCAGGGACAGCCTCTGCTCCAGTTGTTTGGGACTTCCACATGAAGACCAAGCTGCTCATCTGCTACATATGTGCAGGGGCCCTAGGTCCATCCCAGCCTGCTCTTTGCTTGGTGATTCTGTCTCTGGAGCCCCCAAGAGTCCAAGTTAGTTGACTCTGTTAGTTTTCCTGTGGAGTCCCTGTCTTTTGATCCTTCAATCTTTCTCCCACCTCTACCATAAGACTCTGAGCTTGATCTAATGCTTGAGTGTGTGTCTCTCCATCTCTTTTCTCTGGCTGCTTGGTGGAGCCTCTCAGGGGACAGTTATGTTAAATTCCTGTCTACAAGTGTAGCGAGTATGGTTATAGTGTCAGGGATTGGTTCTTGCCTACAGCATAGGTCTTTAGGATAGTCATTGGTTGAGCCTAGTTTTATGAGTTCCTGTCTCACAAAATACAAAATGAAAAAAAGAAAAAAAAGAAAGAAAAAAGAAAAAAGAAAAAACAGTAAAGCCTCCAATCCAATTTAATTACATTAGAACTAAACTAATCCCAGTGGCCCTAAATAGTCACAGAAGCAAAGTCCCCCTGGAGCACAGAAGCAAAGTCAATTAAACGTAAAAGGTAATTCTGCAGAAGAAGCCTAGCAGCTGCTACTGAAGCTAAAACAGGAAGGTGGCTAGACAAATGAGGGCTCCTTGCCTCATTTTGATCTTATATTTTTGCCTGAATTCTGGTCACTAGATTTCTCCTTGTTTCCAAAGCCCAGTCTGTTGAGTTCTATCTTAGCTGCCTGCCTGAAAATATCAGTAGCAAAAGCCGGTAGAGTTCCTTCCTTTATTTGGGCCAGGAGTTGTATTTTTCTACTTTACCATTATAAACACCTACAAGTATGTGTTCACTATAACCCTGTTTACAGTTGAACGAGCTAGGGTTCAGAGTTAGTTTGCTTCCCTAAAAGCAGGAGAATAATGGAAAAAAATAAAGACTGGGTACACAAGTGTTTGACTCCATAGTCTGAGCCATTATTTACTAAGCTGTGTTTTGTGATTATATCGTCATGGATTTGCCTATGATTAACACTTGTTTGTTTGAACACAAATCACCCTATACTCTCTGACCTCAGCATCTGTGAAGGCAGAAAGATAATTCCTTCTTGATGGGCTTATCTCATTGCATGGTGCTGTTGTGTAGGTTTAACGAAGCTATATATACTTGTGTGGCAAATAGATACAGATAAGAAAGGTATTGAGACACATGCCTCACACCAGGTCACATAGCCAATCACTCCTAGCCCTACTGAAAAGGGCACCATTTCCTGCTAACTTCCCCAGTCATCTGCAGTATCCTGGATTCAGAATACTTTATCGCTACAGGAACAAATCTTCATAGTATGGTTAAGAATGCCCTTGCATCTAGCCAGCTCAGATCCTGTTCTATGTATCCAGAAGGGCATGCTGCTATTCTTTAAGTCATTGTTTCCTACCCAGGGCGCCATGACATGTGAGAAGCTGTGGCATGACCCCCAACACACACACACACACACACACACACACACACACACACACACTTTATTATCCTTTGTCATTTACACAGATTGAACAGTTGATGCTAGAATGAGTCCTCATCTTTATTAATTAGAATAAGCATATAACAAAAATTGTGGTATTAGACCACTCTTGCACCTACTTGGTAAGATTTTTTTTTTAAAAGAAAGTAAGGTTGCTGAAATATAAAGACATGAAAAGACGTTGGTCATGCCTCTGTTTCTCTTTCTAGGATCCACTCCAAACATCAATAACCTTACATTTTCCTTTTAAGGAGTTCTTTATTCTAAAAACTTTAGCGAGATTAACTTAGGAGCAGAGACTGAAGGACAAGCCAGCCTAAATATAGCTATCTCCTGAGAGGCTCTGACAATACCTGACTAATACAGAAATAGAGGCTCACAGCCATTCATTGAACTGAGTACACGGTCCCCAATGAAGGAGTTGGAGAAAGGATTTATGGACCTGAAGGGTTTGCAGCCCCTTAGGATGAACAACAATATGAACTAACTAGTACCCTCAGAGCACCCAGGGACCCAACTACCAACCAAGGGCTATACATGGTAGGACTGATTATTTTGGCAGCATGTGTATAGTAGAGGATTGCAAATTTGATCATCAGTAGGAAGAATGGACCTCGGCCTTGTGAAGGTTTTGTGCCCCAGTGCAGGGGAATGCCAGGGCCAATAAGTGGGAAAGGGTGGGGTGGCAGGCATGGGGAGGGGGGAGGCAACAGGGGTTTGTTCTTGTTGTTTTTGTTTGTTTGTTTGTTTGTTTGTTTGTTGGAGGGGAAACTGGGAAAGGAGAAATTTACATGTAAATAAAGAAAATATCTAATTAAGAAAAAGAAAAAAGAAAAACTTTAGCAGTTATACTTAAGAATGAATAATTGGAACAAAAACAACTAGGAAATTCTCCATTAAGTGAGCAAAATGTTTGACCCTTCTATTTTTTTTTTTTTTTTTTTTGGTTTGTTGGTTGGTTGGTTGGGGGGGGGGGGGGGGGGGGGGGTGGTTGGTTGATTTTGAATCTTTCAAGACAGTGTCCAACTGTGTAGTCCTGCCTGTTCTGGAACTCACTATGTAAGCCAGGCTGGATTTAACCTCACAGAGATCCACCTGCCTCTGCCTTCTGGGTGCTGGGATTAAAGGCATGGGCCAGTACACCTGGCTTATTTGGTTTTTCAAGACAGAGATAATTTGGAAGAGCTAAAAAAAGAAAACCATATTCTAAATATCAACATCATTCAAGGGCTGAGCTGACTGTTCTGAGAAGGCTTTTCCTGCTTGGAATCAAGACGATCATTTCTCCTGGAGTACCCTTCAAAAGAGTTTCTTCTTTGGGCTGGGAGATGGTTCAGTAAAGAGAATGATGGCCACACAAGGATGAAGAACTGAGCTTATATTCCAAACACTTATGGAAAAAAATCAGGTGTAGCATTATTCACCTGTAATCATAGCACTAGGGAGGCCAAACACTGAAGAGCCCTGGGTTAACCAGCCAGAGTCTTTCCACATAGGCAAGCTCCATATTCAATGAAAGCCTGTCTGGTAAATCAGCAAGGTGGAAAGAGATAAAGGAAGACAAATGGCCTCAGCCTCTGATCTCCATGTGCAAACACTTACACATATATGCACCGATATGTACGCATGAGCGCGCGCGCACACACACACACACACACACACACACACAGAGGGGGTGGGAGAGGGAGACTTTTTTGAATTATCCTATTTTTCCTTAAAGGACTCTTTGTTAAAGATATTTTCCTTGGTAGAAGAAGTTGAAACCCTTATGAATCTTTTAAGATAGCAGCTTTTCAGCAGCTCATACCAGTGTGCCTTCAGCAGATGTAATACCAGCATGTTGTAAGCAAATGTTTCAACATCGCCAGAGAAGGGGCTACCTAGGAAACACAAGTAAACAACCAGCATTTCAACCAAAATACCTTCAGCACTCTTAAAAGCTTATAAAAACTGTAGAGGGTTTAAGAGAAAGCTGAAATACTTCTTCCTCGCCTGAGTGACCGTGGTTGTCATGGACCGATGTCTGGAAAGACCTGGAGTTAAAAATATGAACCTTACTAACCATCTCTCATTATTTCAAGTTTCTTAATCTTTGTAAGCTTCCCTCAATTATGTCATTTATAAAATACATAGTGATGAAATTTTCCTCTAGAGTTATAGACTATTTGTATTTATTGCTTCTCATTTCTGGTGAAAATAAAACAACAACATGTTTTTTTTTCTTTTTTTCTTTAAAGAACTATCCTTTCTTCTTCCTCATAAATACTTCATAGGCTCTTCCCATAGCTGTCAGCACAAGCCTGGCTACCACTGTGCAGACTCCTCTGGCTACTGTAGTTGTCTCTTAAGTGTGGCCATGTGGTGAAGGGAAAGACAAGTAAGATTTAGCCTCAGAATTTTCACTGGAATTGAACAGCCAACACACTTTCTCTTTGGGATTTTCTAGCTCAGACAAGAGAAGGCTAGAGGGGCAGGACCCCCATCTCAGGGATAGCATTTGTCAGGATGAAATGTAAGAAGAAAATAATTCAAGTGATATGGTTACAGTGAAGCCAGAAACATGGGTTTATGAAATTCTCAGATGACAAGCAGCCCCAACAACAGGATCATGGGTGGGTGGTGGTGCTTAATCATGCTTTGTTAGCAGAGTCCATAAGGACATTTTATTATTTATTAGATAAGTTTTGCCACCATGGATGTCTTTGTAGCACGGATGTGCCTGGTGCCTGGGGTCAGAAGATGGTATGTGAGCTGCACGGTAAGTACTGGAAATTGAACCCCGGTCCTCTACAAATGCTGTAAATCCTCTTCACCACTGACCCATCTCTCAGGCCTCATCAGGACACATTAGGTCACATATGTCCAATGCAAAGAGGTGCTGCTCCTTCCTGAAAACTATCTTCCTAGAGTGTGAACCACCACCACAAGAGTCAAGTTTCAAGGCCGTTAGCATCCTCTCTCCGCCTTTTCAGAAGGGGAATGATGTAGGCACAATAATACTTGGACTTCATCAAACATGACAGGTAATGGTGATTTTTCTGAACTTGTTTTACGACAGTCGTGAGATACAAAGGAGACCTTGAAAAAGAGGATCCTTTTTCCATTCATTAGTCAGGACTAAACATTGAAAACATCTTCTCCATTCTTGTCCTCTCCTTTGTGAAAGCAACACTGTGAGCTTACTCTTGCAGTCATTTCTGAGACGAGTTCTATGCACAGATTAACCTGAACTGGTCTGAAGATAACATACCAGACCCCTGTGGTCTCTGTGACACACTGTTCTCAGTACCATTCTGATTATTTTAACATCAGGAAATGCTCCATTTTATTTTACTTATTTAAATACATATTAGATTCTTCTATAGATTTCCTATCTAGTGGTCTTTGTGCAGGCAAAATTCCCATTAGCTGTAATAAAAGTTTAAATATGAAATATTGTTAGAAGGCATCTGATATTTTATTCATACTGCTGATGGTTATTTAAATGTTTTAATTATATTCCACTGGTTCCCTACAGCAGAGAAAAGGATAAAAACTAATTCACTTCAAAATATGGTATTATTCACATATTAAATGTGGCCAGTAAGAAGTAAAGAATAATCACCCCACAAGATTGTTTTCCTAAAACTCAGAAACCCCATATACGACTAACTGTACATATGAAAGCTGGCTTGTGACAGAATAGTATTGACGACTAGCGTGAGGGAAAGGCTGTTTGGATATAGGTGATTTTGTTGTGCTTGTTATAACTTACAAGACTTTTCCACAGCAGGAAATAAAAATGTTTATCCTAAACCCAAATTACTATCTGTGAACAACAGTTGATTTTATAATGGTTTATCTTTATCCCATAGGTTATTTTTGCAGCTTTAGTTATTGATGTTTTTCAGCTGAGCAGATTTGAGGGAGTTGTGTTTATGGCTCAAATATCCAATCTAAATTTGATTCGCTGATAACAATGAGTGGGTGACTCATTTCTCACGGGAACGATGGAACTTTGCATATGTGTCAATCACAATAGTGCACTGAATATGTGCCCGCAAATAATAAATATGTGTTGTAAGAGACAATATCAACTCCTTCCTTGACACAGCAATCTTCATTCCTGGCTGCCATAAGAAATTCGTGTTCAATAATTGATCAATATGACAGAAAAATCTGTTGTTGGCAAAGCATTTACAAAATGATCTTGTCCAGTAGTCCTCATCTCAGATGTTCTCCATCTGCTCCTCAAATCTAATGCACACTGAAAAGCACAGATACTTCATTCTGCAACTGACTGCCTTTATTTATTTAAATTTTTACTTTCCCCAAAAAGAGCAAACGGAAACTTCCTCGGCATGCTCAATGTTCGATACTAAACGCAGAGTTATTATGGCATCATCAGATTGGTTCACTGCCCTCCGAGAAAAACCAATGAGTAAGAGTGATGCAGACCAAACTGCTTTCTTTCTTCAATAAAACATATGGGGTGCAGGCATGTTTTTGTGCACTGTGTAAAAGTTATCCTTGCATTATTAAAATGCTGATTTTTCTGCCTTCATATCTTGTTACAATCTGGACCTGGCATTGAAAGACTTATATCTAGAAGCTTATGTATCAGGTTTGTGTAAACAACTCTAACCATTTATTCTCTGCCTTGTCAATAAATTCTGATCACCCAATGGCTGGGCAAAAAAAAGAATAGAGCAGAAACTGCCACCAGCCAGGGGAAGGAGAAAGAAATGGAGGGAGTTTCAGAGCTGCCATGTGGAGAAGAGGCTGAGAAGAGACCATGGGAAGAAACATCTAAATCAGAGAGAATTAGAACAATATTAAACTTCAGGTATCATGGGGCTGGGATTGGGAGGTAGCCAGATTAGCATCCCAGGTAGCAGGGATTAAGGAAGATCCTTTAGAGACCCAAATATTAAGGTACAGCTTTGCAATAAATCTTGGGTTCTATGTGTGGTTATTGGGGACAAGCAAAAGTAAAGAAATACAGCTGTCAGATTCATTTGCTGATTGCATTCATATCAAAATAATTCGTTTTACACTGAAAGTCATGCATGACTAAAATAGTATCCAGTGGCATCATCGCAAGGTGAGAGGTGTGTCCTAAACTAGCTAAATTGTGACACAGAAGGCGTCAGATCCTCTGCCACAGAGCAAGTAAGATGCAATCATTCTGAAAACAAGTTGATGGTCACGAACACAGCCCACAGTCAGCTGGGAGTCCAAGTGGAGATCAGTGCTCTAATATGTAAGGATGCAATACAAGCCAACGCAATGAAGGCTGCTTTAGCAGCTAGCCCAAAACCTGAGTCCTCCACTACTACTAGCACTCACCTTCAGCAACTCAGTTCACTTCTGAATTCTCATCTACAAAAGAGGTCAAATCCTTTGTTTTTCTAGCATGCTCTGAAACAATAATTAGAATTAGATTCATCCTTATGTTTTACAAGAGTAAATCAAAAATCCATTGTCCAATATAGTACTGTCATTTGAGTTTTTATAGTTATTTAATTTAAATTGCTTAAATAAAAATGTATGTGCCCTCCCCCAGTCACATTACCCATGTATGTAATGTTTAACCCGCATGTGTAGCTGTCAATATATCAATAGGACAGATTATGGGGCATTCATATTATTGTAGAGAATACTAGAGTGATTACTATTTTCTACTCATATATCTGACAGAGGGCTAATATCCAATATATACAAAGAACTCAAGAAGTTAGACTCCGAAGAACCAAATAACCCTATTAAAAATGGGGTACAGAGCTAAACAAAGAATTCTCAACTGAGGAATACCGAATGGCTGAGAAGCACCTAAAGATGTTCAACATCCTTAGTCATCAGGGAAATGCATATCAAAACAACTCTGAGATTCCACCTCACACCAGTCAGAATGGCTAAGATCAAAAACTGAGGTGACTGCAGATACTGGAGAGGTTGTGGAGAAAGAGGAACACTCTTTCATTGCTAGTGGTATTGCAAGCTGGTACAACCACTCTGGAAATCAGTTTGGCAGTTCCTCTGGAAATTGTACATAGTACTACCAGAGGACAGAGCTATACCACTCCTGGGCATATACCCAGAAGATGTTCCAACATGTAATAAGGACACATGCTCCACCATGTTCATAGCAGCCTTATTTATAATAGCCAGAAACTAGAAAGAACCTAGATGTCCCTGAACAGAGGAATGGATACAGAAAATGTGGTACATCTACACAATGGAGTACTACTCAGCTATTAAAAACAATGAATTTATGAAATCCTTAGGGAAATGGATGGATCTGGAGAATATCATCCTGAGTGAAGTAACCCAATCACAAAACAACACACATGGTATGCACTCTCTGATAAATGGATATTAGTCCAGAAGTTCGGAATACACAAAGTACAATCTACAAACCACAAGAAACTCAAGAATAAGGAAAACCAAAGTGTGGATACTTCGTTCCTTCTTAAAAGAGGGAACAAAATACCTATGGAATGAGTTGCAGAGACAAATTATGGAGCAGAGACCGAAGGAAGGACAATCCAGAGACTGCTCCACCTGAGAATCCTTCCTATATTCAGTCACCAAATCCACACACTATTATGGATGCCAGCAAGTGCTGGCTGACAGGAACTTGATATAGCTGTCTCCTGAGAGTCTCTGACAGTACCTGACTAATACAGAAGTAGAGGCTCACAGCCATCCACTGGACTGAATATAGGGTCCCCAATGAAGGAGCTAGAGAAACCCAAGGAGCTGAAGAGTTTGCAGCCCCTTAGGATGAACAACAATATGAGCAATAGTTCCAGCAGCATATGTATAGCAGAGGATGGCCTACTTACACATCAATAGGAGGAGAGGCCCTTGGTCCTGTGAAGGTTCTATGCCTCAGTGTAGGGGAATGCCAGGGCCAGGAAGCAGAAGAGAGTGGGTTGGTGAACAGAGGGAGGGAGGAGGGAACAAGGTTTTGTTGTTGTTGTTGTTGTTGTTGTTGTTGTTGTTGTTTGCTTTTATTTTATTTTACTCTATTTTTTTGGAGGGGAAACTGGGAAAGGAGATATCATATGACATGTAAATAAAGAAAATATCTAACAAAAACAAAAAAAGAAGAAAATTCTATAAACCAATGATTTAAATACAACTAACATGTTCATCTTTACATGTATATATATGCACACATATATGTATATATACACACTATACATATATGTGTGTGTTTCTGTATCTATTAATTCTGCTTCTTTGAAGAAACCTCACTCTACTTGTTGGTCACTGGGAAATACTGGGAAATCCGCTTAACAATGCAAACCTTGGAAATGGAATGATTTGAGGGGATAGAAGAGTTCAGGAGCATGATACAGAAAGCAAAAGTTTGGGGTGAGTCTTGGTAAATGTGTGGCATTGAATGTAACTCTGGTGAGAGGTCAGAATGAATTAAAGATAACAGAGAGAGCTCCTATTATCTTAGAGAATTACATAGGTAGGAAGCAGACTGCGGCTAGAAATAGGAACATAAAATGTACTGAGATAACAAGGAGGTACTTGAGAGAGGCAAAGGATAATGGAAATGATGTAATTATAATTTCCAAAGTCTTACTCTAAATAATTCTTGATGACATGTCAGATGAAAATGACAATCATATGATTAAAAATTAGAGGAATTCCCCCCAGCAATAGGCAAAGAGACACCTTCTTGGTGATGGTGACTTAAATTAATCAGTGACAGAGATTATTCATCCTAGTTTGGTGCCTGGCTTGGTGCCCAAAGCTGTCTCATGCCTAGAACTCATAAAAATTCAAATCAACTCAAATCAAATCCAGGCAGTGTAGCACCAGAAGAGGAGGACAGACAAAAACCTTCAGACTGCATGACACCCACAGACCTGCCCTCCAGGGTATGGCACAGTTGAGCCATAGACACTGAGTGGCCATACCATGCAGCACCAATGGAGGATGTCACCCAAGTGCCCATCAGCCATGTGGTCAGTCTGCAGCAAGAACTACCACAATGTGTGAGGATGTTGTGGTCAGATGGTTGAGTACTAATGATGAGAGATGGAACTGGAGCCTCGAAGGTGGAGAGGAGTAGCCAGCCCTACCATCTAGGGCTATGGTGAGGTCCCAGCCTACTGCTGAGAGCCATGTCTGAATCGGTGGCTATATAATAGCAGGGATCAGCATTGATGTCCATGGCTCACGTTATCAATAGAGAACATGGAGATGTCCCTGGTCTGGGCAGCTACCAAAGACCATATAGATGTTCGGGGTCTGTGCATAACTGACCTGCCCTTCACTGGCTACTCTGGAGAGCTGGCCCCATCTCTCACCTGTAGGGTCAGCACTTAGGAGACCCTGCACCTCATCCAGACAGCACAATGGAGCTGGTCCTGTTAGCACGGTGTGAGTATGTGAGAGCTGACCCTGCCATTTGTCTGCTCTGGAGTGGCACAGGTGCAGAAGTGACACCTCGACCCTCCTCCACCTTCCACCCCCAACACAAACACACACACACACACACACACACACACACACACACACACACACACACACACACAGAGCCACCTCCAGCAGTTCGGAAAGCTCCCTATATGTCCATGAGCTCTGGAGAGCTATCTCTGCCCCTCACCAGCTGCAGCACTCAAAGAAGGGCAAGAGCTAGGGTGAGCTGCCCCCCTCCCAATTCATCTGAAGTGAGATGATATGGATGCAAGGGTAATGCCTTGTCCCTCTTGACCCTTACCACCTGTGGCAGTCAGGGGAGCTGGCCCCGGTGTCATGACAGCAAGTGAGCTAACCCTGCCTCTTGCCTGATGCCGCACTCGGGAAAACGGGTCCTTCGACTCATTTAGGCAACACAGTAAAGCTGGCTCTAGTGGAGGGGTTAAAGGTGATCTTGCCCCAAGGGATTGAGAGGAGAGCTGTCCCAGTCCCTCACAGACTGCAGCACTTGGGAAAATGGACCCAGAACCTTGACTGGGTAGCACAGTGGAGTTGACTCTAGAGACGCAGGTGTGGGTGAGCTGGAGATCCTTCAGCTTGGATCACTAGGACTGGCCTTTTTGTGTGTCTCACTATTTGCAGATGGTATAGATTTTGGGGTGAGCCAATTCAGAGCTCTGGATCTATGCCTGGGCAGTAGCTGGGCTGGTCAACCCACCAGCTCTGCCTTATCTGAACTACCAGAGTGAGCTCTTGGTAATTGTTCTGGCTAGTCCACCCAATGCCGACACTGACAGGATGCAAGGTCCCCTTTCCTGCCCTCACGTCCTCGGTGCTCTATCTTTGTTACTGCACATCTTGTAGACAGGACACATTTTGAACCAAAGATTTTGTGGGTTGCGTTCCTTTCCTTATCCCTCCACTGGGAGTCCTGCCTGGCTACAGGAGGTGACTACTTCAGGATCCACATCCCCATTTCAGGAGTTTCAGCTAAAGTTGTCCCCATAGACACCCTGGAGCTCCATCTTCCCAATCCCAGGTCTCTAGCATACCTTAGAGATACACATCTCCCACCACAGATCTCTGTTTTCTCTTCCTTACTCTCCCTACACCTAATTCCCCCACCCCGATTCTCTCCCTCTCCCCTCTCCCCTCTCCCCTCTCCCCTCCTCCCTCTCCCCTCTCCACTCTCCCCTCTCCCCTCTCCCCCCTCCACTCTCCCCCCCCCCCTCCCCCCTCTTCACTCCCCCCTCCTCCCCCTTTCACCCCC
>JADRCD010201231.1:14569-24796 GCA_019843815.1 Montemys delectorum
TCTCTCTCTCTCTCTCTCTCTCTCTCTCTCTCTCTCTCTCTCTCTCTGAAAATGTGACTTATACTCAGTAATGCAGTATAATAGAAAAAAGTCACAAGCTTTAGTGTGTTGGGTTCTATGTTAAGTGATTTGTGCTTAAGACAGGAGATATATGCCGAGCAGTAGAGGTGCACACCTTTAATCCCACCACTTAGGAGGCAGAGGCAGGAAGATTTCTGAGTTCGAGGCCAGCCTGGTCTATAGAGTGAGATCCAGGACAGCCAGGGCTGCTACACAGAGAAACCCTGTCTCGAAAGAAAAAAAAAACAGGAGATAGATATATTGGGATACATACACATACAGACACAAAGAAGATAGCTCATGTGGAAATAGAAGTAGAGGATTAGGTAAAGTTCTCAAGCTTTGCTGCTCAAGCATGAGGACTTGAGTTCCATCCTTACAATGTACTGTTTAATAGCCATGTGTGGTGGCATACTTATGACTAGACAGTTTTAGATCAACTTGACACAAGCTAGAGTCATCAGAGAGAAGGGAACCTCACTGAGAAAATGTCTCTCTAAGATCAGGCTTAGGTAAGCCTGTAGGGTGTCTTTTTAATTAGTGATTTATAAAGGAGAGGCCAGTCAATTGTGGGTGATGTTATCACTGGGCTCCTTGTTCTGGGTTCTATTAAAAAGCAGGCTGGGTAACAGGTAAGCCAATAAGAAGTGCCCCTCTATGGCAACTCCATAAGCTCCTGCCTCCAGGTTCCTGCTCTGCTTGAGTTCCTGACCTGATGTCCTTTGATGATGAACTGAGAGGTGCCGAAGCATAAGATGAGTAAACCTGTTCCTCTCTAAGTTACTTTGGTCATGGCATTTCATCCCAGCACTAGTAACCCTAACTAAGACAATTTGTAACCAGTGTTAGGAAGGCAGATCCCTGACTGGTCAGCCCAGACTAACCTCATCCCAATGAGAGAACTGACTGTCTCAAAAAAAAAAATTTTAATTAAAAAAATAAAATAAAATAAAAGTCTCAGAGGGAGAGGATGCACCTAATCCTGACCTAATCTTGTAGAGACTTGACGCCCCAGGGAAGGAGGAAGCTCTAGGTGGGTTGGTGAAGGGGGTAGGTAAGTGAGTGGGGGATGACCCTCTCTGAGGCAAAGGGAAAGGAGGATGGGGTGAACAGCTCTGGGAGGGGAGACCAGGAAAGAGAGGCAACATTTGCAATGTAAACAAATAAAATAATTTAATTACAAAAAAAAGTATGTGCCTACCCTCTAAGTACAAAGCTAACAAGTAAGTTCTTTGGTTTATAATTGTTTGCTAAACTTTAAAATAAATTCTTGATATTGAAAAAAAGAGAAAGAATCGGGTGGATGATGCCTATGAAAGTAGCACTTGCCCATATGAACACATGTACATGCACACACACACAGAGAGGGAGGCGGAGAGGGAGGGAGCAGGAGAGGGGAAAGGGGGAGAGGGAGAGAGAGAGAGAGAGAGAGAGAGAGAGAGAGAGAGAGAGAGAGAGAAAGAGAGAAAGAGAGAGAGAGAGTAGAGGAGCAGAAATTTTGGAATTTTGATGCCAAAAGCAAGGGCATGACAAGGCTAGTCAGCAACAACCATAAGATAAAGAAGCATGGCTGTTCCCTAGCGTTAGAGGGTACACAGTTCTAGCAATATCATCAGACTTTTGAACTCCACAACTAAGAGAGAATAAATTTCAGTTTCGTTAAGCTACCCAATTTGTAAGGATTTTTTAATGCAGGATGATGAGAGAGAAATTGCCAAATAAAACTAATAACATTAGAACCTTTTAAGCAAGAAAATTCAAATAAAATAAAATAAATTATATAATGAAAATTTGTGTAATGGTAAACTGTTTAAGACACTCATTCATTTAATTTAAAAGATATTCCTTGGAGTATGAACAGGCATACTTTTAGAGAGATCAACAGAAGTAAAGAATCATTTTATACCCTCAAAGAAAAGTTTATGAAAAAAATGCATTGGAAAGAGATACAGTTTGAGAATTCTGTTTTCATTAATCCTTTGTAGACAAGTAGACAGTTGCTTAACCATATTAGGAGTCAATTAGGAAATTTTCAATCAAACAAGTTGATATCCAAGCCAAATAATAGCTCATCGGTGACCTAACACCTAGGCAGGACAATGTAGCAGGGTTATGTCTCTCATAGCACACATTTAAACATAGCACATTGTAATATTTGAACTTCTTACTCTAAAATTGAATTCTTCCAATGTTTGTTCAATGACTGGCAATGATAATATTTTGAATCCATATGAGCTATTCTGAGTTAAACTGTGGCTGTGGGGCTTGGGCTAAGGACTCTTGCCTATGGGATTTTGTTGTTGAACTTACATATGTGTATAGGAACTGAGGTGCTCCCAAAGAGAAATAATATGTATAAGGACCCATAGATCAGTTATACATAGAGCTCCTTATTTACTATAGTGTGTATTTTTGGTTTGTGAGATTAAGTTTTAGTTATAGGAGTTTATAACAATACTCTCTAAACTGTGTTCACTAAACTAAGAAAACACTGAAAACACTTTATCTTTGCCTTCTGTAAGCATATGACTGTAGAAACAAGGTTAAAGAGTGGAAATAATTGTCTTTGTTGTGGTGCCACAGAGCAAACACTAGCCCTGCATGCTAGACAAGCATTCTACCACTAAAATAGGCTTTTTAAATTTTTCTTTTATTTTTTGTGATTATAATATAATTACATTTCCCCTTTCCTCTTCTTTCTCCAAACTCTCATTCATGACTCCTTGCTATTTTTAAATTCATGACTTGTTATTTCATTGTTTTTATATACATACAAGCAAACAAACAAACATACATACATACATGCATACATACGTTCCTAAATACATAAGTACAACATGCTCAACCTGTGTAATGTTATTGTATGTATGTTTTCAGAGCTGACCATTTAGAATTGGATAACCAATTGATATGCTCCTACTCTCAGTATTTCTTAGTTGTCTATAGTTCTTTGTGGGACATACAATTTGGCTAAGAAGACGATGCAAGCCAAAATGGAATAGTGCTTTCTTTAAGATGTTATGTGAAGAGTCAGGAGATGAAAAATGACTACTTCAGACAAGAGAAAACACAAGTTAAAAGACCCTCAAGAAATAACAAAGAATAGTCAAGGCAAAGCGATTATAGTTTTGCCATAGGCATCCCATAGCTGAGACTACTGAGGAAAAGACATCTATCTTATGGTAAGTTGTTTGTACTTCTTGTTTGGTTGATACTTTTGTTGATAAATTGATGCTCCTAAGGTTAAACTATTTTCTGATATCCTTAACCATATGCAATCATCTTCCACTAAATCTCTCTGCAGCCAAGTAATTTCACTCCGTACTTGGTGTCTCTTGTTCCTAGCATTGTAATGGGAAACTATGATGATGGTCCCTTAAAAGCATTATACATTGTCAATTCCTCCATCAGAAGCCACTTATCCACTCATTACTCTGCTCAGAGTTTCTTCCAATTCATCTTGGTCCTTCTGTTGCTGAGTTATCAAAATGGAATAGCCCTTTCTTTAAGAACTGTATTACTGAAGAACAGGACAATCTCCCTGCCATGCTGTGATTCCATTTTGTATGTTTCCTGCCCAAAAGAGTCTGCTTATTTTCTGTGACTAGATACCATTGTAAAATGAAATCTGCTTTTCTGCCTGCTGCTTCCAGGCCATTCTTGCAGTGAGTATTCTAGGATTTGTCTCACCTACTTAGAGTCTGTTCCCAATATCCTGTCCCCAGGTAGTGTTGCTCCTTTTTTTTTTTTCTGAGCTGAATTCCTACTTCAACTCTGCCCATTCTTTCTGTCATTTTATGTCTGGTAGCATTTCTCAATTATTTCTCTCTCCAGTAGCCTTTTAGGAAATCCAGCCAACTGTGAGCATCTAATCCTAAATGAAAAGAACCAGACATCCTTAACTGTGATGCTCCCAGGTCAACATTTCACTTTAAAGCTGCTTTTCCTCAAATGGGGAAAAAAGCCAGAGGCAGAATGTTTTAAGGAGAGAACTCTACATGTGTTAGACTGTGAATCTTGAGGCATGAGTTGTGTTGTGACATTACATTTATATGACTTTAAACCAACCAGACCTGTCTGGTGCTCAGTTTCATATTCTATAAAAACAAGAACTAAAAGTATCTGTAGTGTTCAATCACATTTTAGAAATATATACTTTTTAAATATATGCAGAATCCAACTGAATTCACTGGACAAGAATAGTACTATTAGAATTTAAAGTTGAGACGTGCTTGACTCATCCATCCTTGATGGGCATTTATGGATCCTTGGAAAGACTCATGTGAACTCTATAAAGCACTGGACTGGATAATCTATCAATCCCTCAGTACTTTCTAGCTGTGGTGGTTTGAATAAGAATGGCCCCCAAATCCTTCTACAGATTCATATGTTTGAATGCTTGGTCCATAGTCATGCATTGTTGGAGAAGGTGTGGCCTACTGATCAATATGTGGAACTTTCAGCTCTACTCCAGCACCATATCTGCCTGTGCACTCTGCTATGCTTCCCTGCAATAACAATAATAGATTAAACCTCTAAACTGTGTACCTCAGCCCCAGTTATATGCTTTTCTTTATAACAGTTGCCATGGTCATGGTGCCTCTTCACAGCAATAAAACCCTAACTAAGATATTGGCTCCAAGATAATAAAGTGTAAGATCGGAAAGAAGTGAATACAAGGAGACACAATGGTAGAGAAAATGGAAATTCCCCTAGCAATAGTTAAGAGTCTATTAAACAATGAGATATTAACAATGAGAGATGATCACAAAGCTTTCATCAACAGAATTCTGTGGCTTTGTAACAGAAGTTTTGACTTCACAATTGTTCCCATTAACATGCATCTACCTATAAAGAAACTAAATCTTCCTGACATAAAACCAAAATTACATAATTACAAAATTACATCCACACTTTTCTTTGTCTTCAACATGGCACTCACCCTTCTACAGAACCCAACTGAATGTTCAGTGTCCAGCCATATAATTTCTCGAAAAGTAGTTCTTCTGACACTCATTTTTGTAGATGGAGAAAGTACAATCTCCTGGAAATTTGGTTCCATGTAAATTCGAAGGTTCAATTAGAATAAAGAAGATGATATTATATTAGAAGTGCCAAGCAGAGTGTCTTCAACATCCCAGTTCTCCCACTAGGATCTAGACAGAAGAAAGTATATTCTTTAGGCATCCAACTGAGTTGCAAGTGTATGGTTTCAAACAGAGTGGTTTGGTCAAGTGTATGATCAAACTAGAGTGACCTGAAGAAAACCCTCATTCCTAAAGCATATTTTTCCAGGAAAATGAGACCATTCTTGCATTCTATTCCCAAATGTGTCATCATTGTCTGTTTAAAAAATATTGTATTGATTACAGAAAAATTTCAATCAATGTATTTTGATAATATTTAGCCCCCAATCTTTCACGATCAGGCCCTCCAGATCCTACTCTCCCCACTTCACTGCTACCCAACTTCTTCCCCTTTGAAAGAATTAATAACTCATTGAGCCAAATTTTTGCTGCATACTTTCCTGAATGCAGGACTGTTCTCTAAAGTATAATCTTTAAATAAAATTGACTCTTCCTTCCCAAGGAGCCATCACCTGTTCATTGCTTCTCAAAGAGGGTAGGGGCATGTCAACCCCTTCGCACTCCATACTGGAAACTTACTGGCTTGATCCTATACAAGTCTTATTCAGGCAACCAGAGATACTGTGAGTTAATGAATGTGCAAGTCCCATCACATCCAAGACACCAGTTTGACCCAGTCCTCCACGACCTCTGACTCCTACAATCATTCCACCCTCTCTTCCACAGTGGCCCCTAAGCCTTGGGAATGGAAGAGTGATAGAAGTGTATCATTTATGACTTAGCACTCACTGACACTTAGTCTCTGAACTATGACCATTTGTGAGTTTTCCATTCACCATCATCCACTGCACAATGAAACTTCTCCAAAGAAGTCTGAGAGCTATATTAAACTGTGGAGAGAGAGTTACAAATTTAGAAAGCATTTCAGTAGAATGTCTACCTTGCAAAATAATAGTAGTAAGTTCACTCCTGGATCTGAGAACTAAATAAACCACACAGGCTCTGGGCCATATTTATAGTCCCAGGAATGTGTTTCCTAAAGTTGAATGGGTCTTTGTTGTTTTTTTTTCACTCCTAAACACTATTCGTCTCATTAAATTTGTTTGTTTGTTTGTTTCATACTTCTTTGTCTCTTTCACGCTGAAAGTTCCAGAAAGATAAGAATGAGGGTAACCTTGTTCGTTTATATTTTTTTAAATCTTTCTGGCTCCTCGTTTGAAAGTGGGAACCATGAAGACAATGGCCATGGGCATATTTACTAACATTGTGAGCTTATGGTGACAATAACAAAGCAGACCAGGCTAGATGTCCCAGGGCCCCCATGGCTCTGAGTGTTAGAGAGGAACTGGGAAAGATGCAGCTTCAAGGACAAGTAGAATGTGAATTGCTAAGAAAAGTTTGAGAGCATGCGCATAGAAAGTCTACCTTCTCTTAACCCTCCTCACAGGTCAGACTCTGCTCCCTGAGAGGAATGACTTTCTCTCAAGATGCCCTCAATAATTGTGAGAATTGTAATACTTATTTGTTTGTTTACTAAATAGTATGTGCTAAATAATACTCTAATCAATTTATACTATTAATTCAACAATCAACTGGTCCATATTCCTAGAAGACCAGAACTCTGTGAGAACTGAAGTTACAAACCTCCAAAAAGGCTTTTCCTGAACTTGAGTAGTAGATTCTTAAATCAAGTCAAGACACAAGGAATCAGAAGCATCTATTTCTACCCAAGCCTAGTTGGTGGCCAATTGTGTCCTCTTGCTTTTTAAAAACAACAACAACAAAACAATATATTGCTTATTTTATTTTGTATGCATGTGTGTGCATACATACCTATTCTAAGCACCACAAAATGTGTACAGAGATTAAAGAACAAGTTTTTGGAGTCAGTTCTTTCCTGCTACCATGTAGATCCCAGGATATAACTCATGCTCAGACTTTTTGGTCTGTCTACAACAGCTCAGAATTTTGGTTTAACAGATTCTGATTAAATATGTCCCTTGACTTTCTGGACAACTAGGCCTGATGTCCTCTTTTACAATACAAGTATTTAGATCTTTATTTCATAATTCGAAATACAATTTCAACTGTGTAGATAGTTAACAAAATGTATAACTTCCACCAGACTTATCCAAGAGCCCTTAGAAGCTTGTTAGCATCATTTACATCCAGGCTCAGTCCTTAGTAAGTTCATAGACCTTAGTGAATATTCCATATGCAACCAAATGAATTGATAAGACTATGGGTTTTTATAAAGCCTTATTGAGAGGCTATGAGCATCCCAGAATCCCAAGGAAGAGTATTCATGCAAAATTTTTGTTGCTTTTTTGATTAATTAGGTTTTTTATTAGCTGGGTTTGAGAACTGAGGACAGCCAAATGAACAAGTTTGTTTGTGTCACACAAGTACCACTTAAGAAAGTTGTTTCAAGTTTTTCTAACAAAAAAAAATTACTCTCCAAGTTTTAGTTTCTACTGTCCTTTAATTATATTAGTAATACAAAACCATTTGAGTGATGGCTAAGGCTCAAAATTTTTAAGCCATTATGCTTATAAGTGACTTTGAGGAGTTAAGGTGCCACCAGACTCAACCAATGGCTCGAACTGGGAAGGTTGTTAGCATCATTCTCATCCCATTCAGTCTAACTACCTAGCATGTACAAGGACTTTAATAAATATTGCATATGCACTCAAATAAATTGATAAGACTGTGAATTTTATAAAGCCTTATTGAGAGGGTCTGAGCTTCTCACATTGAGAAGAACAGTAGAGAAATACTTTACAAGAACTACACACAAGTAATATTTAATTAAAATGTAGACACAATTGTCATCACTGATTGAAATTTCAAGCTGTTTCTTAACTCCTTCGATTTTCCTTTCCATAAAGCCATAGATGTAGAGGCTCCACGCCATAATCTAAGAGGAATTATAAATGTCATTACCATCTTTTGTTTAAAGGTAAAAAAACGATACCATGGCTGAAAGTATGTCCTTCATGACTAATGGTGGGAAATCAGAATGTTGTCTAAAAAACCAAGGAATCAGGATTGTAGTGTGTGTGTGTGTGTGTGTATGTGTGTGTGTGTGTGTGTGTGTGTACCAGAGTATATAAGCACTGTGAGAGATGTGTCAAGGCCAGAAAAAGGCCTCAGATATCTGGCCCTATCATTCTCTGCTTTATTCCTATGAGTTAGAAGTGTGTGTCCTACCTGTGCCTTATGTGGTACTAAGAATTAAAGCCCAGCTTCTATGCTTACACAGAAAGATCTCTTACCCGCTGAGTAATCTTCTCAGTTCCAAGATTCTGTATTATTTTTTTAAAGTCCTAGTGTTCAGAGATTAATTCTGTCAGCCTCTGGTGAAGATGGATTAGGATGGACTGGCATGAACTAATTGACTACTGTTTACTTCCTTCAGTTAACACAAATATTCCTCCCAGGAGGATAAGCCACGCTAAGCAGAGAACTCACAACAAGCCTTGTTGCCTGATAAAGATTCTAATTGTTGAGATTAGTAATCTCTCCTTACATTCCCAAGCCAAGAGGTATAGAAAAGCTCCCATCAGCACCAAAGGGAGCTTGCTTAAGCAGCATCTACGAGAGCCTTGCCTCAGTGACTCTCAGTGACACCCATGATCAGGAGCCTCCCCAGCGTACAGCAGAATACCACCTTAAGGGCAGCTTTCTGGACTGCCCAGGTTAAACTTAATTTCTGCTTCTCAGTTGCTGTAACTCACCACCTAAGCTATCTTTCCAGATCTATGCACTAATCGGTACTCTGTCAATATTTGTCATGTGAATGAATGTTCACATCATCAGTCTGAAAGTCAGGCAGGGAAAGCTACACAATTTGCCTAGCTCAGCATAAAATGAAAATGCCACGTAGAGCTACTTATTCAAAAAGCCACAAAAGGGGGTTATTAAAGGTACATAGCGATTTCTCTTTCTTCCACATCCTCATTCTCAATTTGTCATTTATGATGTGGTTCAATTTCTTATAAGAAAAATTAAATATTTAAGTTATTAGCATGAATTTTATTCTTGACTCTGCCAATAACAGGAGGTTTCAATACAGGATAGGGGAATGCTGTGGCGCTGAGGCAGGAGTGGATGGACAGGTTGGGGAGCACTCTCATAAAGGCAAAGAGGGATAGAGGGTTTGTGGAAGGGAAACTGGGAAGGGGGATAGCATTTGAAATGTCAATAATATCTTAAATTAAAGAAAAAAGTATTCGTTAAGATGCAGCATCATTAAGATTATATCAATCATCTTTCAGAATCTGTACAAGTGTTTCAGTCTCATGAAGCAAGTAAAACATGAACCCAGATTCAACTGATTCTGCTTAATTTCTTGTTATAACTAAGCAGTGACATCTCCCTTCAGCTCATTGATTACACAGGTTGTCTAAGGAAGCAGAAAATAAAAAGAAAGTTAAATTGTTGCATCTTTTCCCCTCTTTCTATAACACCATTTTTAGAATAATCCATTAACAAGACAATAAATGAGAAAGAAAACATAGTGGCATACCTAAGTCTACCATGTACCTTGAACAGCATCACCTGTTCTTGGAATTATGGTGAGGATTTTATGTGTATTCAGTCTATTTCTCTGTAATGTGTACCATGTATTAACGAGTGGGTCATCTCTGAAACTAACCAAAGGCTAGGTGAACTGGATTGCTCTCAAAAAACTCTGAGAAATACCTTCATGTTATCACCTTATAAGATTTGCCTCTATGGACAAAAAAAAAGTGGAGAAAGACAATGAGCAAAATTCCAACTATTGAGTTCTGAATCTAATGTGTATCCATGATATTTATGATCCAGAAGGTCCCAACATGATTAAATACAAGCAAAGTTCCTGACCAAAGTGGTTTTGTGGGGCTCTACATGGTTCATTTCTCTTATCACCAAACCAATCTAATTTAACAAATATTTATTGAGTTTTACCATATGCTGTTAGAGTGCAAAAGATCAGCAAACGAGATAAGGCAGAAACTGAATACTGGCTGTAAAGGTTTTTCTTCCCTAATAGAAGAAGAAGAAGAAGAAGAAGAAGAAGAAGAAGAAGAAGAAGAAG
>JADRCD010201231.1:24806-41608 GCA_019843815.1 Montemys delectorum
AAGAAGAAGAAGAAGAAGAAGAAGAAGAAGAAGAAGAAGAAGAAGAAAGGGCTTCTGAAGTGTATGACAGAGTTTTACATAGAAAATACTTTTTTAATTGTTATTTTCAGTGTGTGCACAATCACACACTTCCTTGCTCTGAAACTAGCTTTGTCCCTGTCTCTGACATGTTATGGGTGGGAGTGGGCATGTTAAGAGAACATTGGCTATCTGTATCTTGGACTCATCAACACTGGACAGGTTATAACACAAAGACTTGGCTAGAGATCCTATGATTTTACATCAGGTGCAGGAGCTCTTGAGCTCCTGGTGAGATTCCAAAAGGGCAGAACCTGAAGGAGGAGAACAAGGAGGAGGAGGATGTGGTAACAGAAAAGGAGAAAAACTATGTTTTCATATTAATGTGAATGTATTACGCTTCTTTCCATTCTTTAGAGGTGACAAGATGAATTTAAAAGATATGAGTCATAAAACTTATTTCAGAATTATTTTCTAAATATCTATTGTATATGCGAGTCACTGAGCTACATACTGCAATAAAACAACCATTAAGACATTACTTTGCACAGAGAGCATTTTCCACAAAAGGCCAGTACACTGCAGAAGTCGCCAGACATTTTAGGCCTAGAACCAAAAACAGTGGCCAGAAATTTTATATCTTTTGTATAAAATCATTGAGTGTCTCTAAAAATTCATACTTTAAAATCCTAATACCCAATACAACGTTTGGTATCAGAAAGTGGAGTCTTTGAGATCATAGACCATAAGATCCATGTCCCTTCCAAGATACCTCAGAAATCTCACCCCTTCTACCCTGTGAGAATGTAACAAGAAGATGGCTATCTATAGAGAAGAACTTTAGCCTCCTAAGATGTCAAATTCACTGATGCTTTGACCTAGAATTTTTCAGCTGCCAAATCCAGAGACAAATTTCTGTTTCTTATGAGTCGCTCCCTTTACAGAAGATCTTTTTACAGCAGTTAAAACTAATGAATGCAAACTCCTAGTACACAGTGGGTCTTTAACAAATATTTAGCAAATGCATGAATCATTGAGTAACTTATGAACAGATATCTTAGAGGAGATTGTGGATCTTTAGTTACTAAAAATAGTGTAAGAGCTAGAGATATGGATCAATGGCAAAACACTTTCTTAGCATGCTCAAAGCCCTGGATTCCATCCCAGCACCAATAAAACATAAAGAAAAATTATTAAAAGTTATCAAAGGTTTTCTACAGAAAAAGAAAAAGTGCAGAATCCCAAGCTCAATAGTCAGCACTATGTGTCCAGTGAATTCTAAAGAAATAAGCATGGCCACACTGTAG
This sequence comes from Montemys delectorum, assembly GCA_019843815.1. Classification (NCBI taxonomy): domain Eukaryota; kingdom Metazoa; phylum Chordata; class Mammalia; order Rodentia; family Muridae; genus Montemys; species Montemys delectorum. The sequence goes on from JADRCD010201231.1 coordinate 26,132, forward strand.
CCTGTTCAGAGGAAAGGTTATCTAAATATTACAACAAGAGTCAAGTAAGCAGAAGCTCCACGTGTCATTCTGGGATGACTGAGCTTTGCGGAAAAGCAAATTAGAGCTCCTGAAAGACTGGACACTGACAAGAGTAGGGTGAATTTGTTTTAGGAGGCTAACTCTGCCTTCAGTGTTAAGAACAGACTGCTGATAGCCAGCATATAAAAAAGAGGTACAAGTTGATCTCAGTGTTAGAGTGTGGTTTTAGGAGGTAGAATATAGAAAACACAGATAAAAACATGATCAGAGACTGTTAAGGGAATACTGAAAAAGCCAATAATTAATTCATTATATGAGTTGAGGACGTGTCGTGTTTCATTTCTATTGTCTGTAATAACATGCTCACACAAAAACCACTTTAAGAGAGAAAGGATTTATTTCACTTACAATTCCAGATTATAGTTCATCATTACAAGGCACATGAAGTGCTAGTCACATTCACAGTCAAGAACAGAGAGGGAATGAGTGTTTACTTGTACTCAATACCCTCTTTGTATTTACATAGTACAGGATCCCATACTTATGGGATGGTGCTGCCCACAGTGGACTGTGTCTTCCTCTATCAGTTACTATATTCAAGACAATCTCCAAGACATGGTCACAGGCCTACCTGAAGAGGAAAACCCCTCATTGAATATACGCTTTGCAGGTGATTCTAGATTGTATTGATTTGATTATTTAAAATAGCCACTATGAGGGAACCGAATACCCACAGAAGGAGTGGCAGAGATTAACTATGGAGCAGAGACTGAAGGAAGGACAAGCATATAGCTATCTCCTGAAAGGCTCTGACAATACCTGACCAATACAGATGTAAAGGCTCACAGCCATTCATTGAACTGAGTACATGGTCCCCAATGAAAGAGTTAGAGAAAGGTTCTATGGAGCTGAAGGGTTTGCAGCCCCTTAGGACGAACAACACTTACCAACTAGTACTCTCAGAGCTCCCAGGGACCCAACCACCAATCAAGGACTATACATGGTGGGACTGAATGTTCTGGCAGCATGTGTATAGTAGAGGATCGCAAATTCGATCATCTATAGGAGTAAAGGACCTCGGCCTTGTGAAGGTTTTGTGCCCCAGTGTAGGGGAATGCCAGGGCCAATAAGTGGGAGAGGGTGGGGTGGCAGGCATGGGGAGGGGGGAGGCAAAAGGGGTTTGTTCTTGTTGTTTTTGTTTGTTTGTTAGTTTGTTTGTTTTTTGGAAGGGAACCTGGGAAAGGAGAAATTTACATGTAAATAAAGAAAATATCTAAAAAAAAAAAAGAAAAAAAGAAAAAAAAATTCACCCTAAAAAAAAAAATAGCCACTATGGGGCTATAAAACTTTTCACTATAAATAAGGAGATTCATGTCACAAACTTAGAAGAGATTACCAATGCAGATTGTAATGAAAACTAAGAAAAGTGGAAACCACAATATGCATACAAACATGACATAACAATGGAAAACATAAAAGAAGATACCAAAGCATATACTATTTCTGAATGAAAGAAAACAATAAGATCAAATATATAGCTAAAACAAACAAGATAAGAATGTGCATATTCTCACTGGGCTGGGGAGAAAAGAAATCATATGTCAGTTTGAACTGAGGGCTTGGGCTCACTGCCAAGAATAATATGCAGTGGGTGCAGCTGTTCCACTCTACCTGCCTGCAGGCATCATTGTCATGAATCGTAAGATCATTGTAAACTCTCTAGCCAACACTGGACTCATGACCTACACTACTACCTACAGGCTCAACATGTACCCTTGATAAATAAGGGTGGTTTGCCTAAACATACAAACACCATCCTGGAACCTGTTTAAATTATTTTATTGTCTTTTTAGTAGACAATGGAAAGGAAAACAAGTTTGCTTGGACATTGTGAATTTGTAAACTGCTCATTCTTTGGCAAGTATAAGTGAAAGTCTAGTCTACTGACGCAGAAGTTGAGGAAGTATACATGTGGTTTTGATTGTCAGCACTCGGGGATATTGACAAACTGTTGACCAAGTAGCAGCTCTCAGCAGATAGTCAACTCAAGTCTACATGAGGTTGGGATAGTGCAGCTTTGTAATTTGAAAGAGATGTGTAATGGCAGCATATACTTTGAATAAAAGAGAAAGAGCAACCTGGGACTCTGTGGTGTATAATGCCCACAAACTTCTAGGACATCATCTCTATAATAGAGATCATTTAATAGGGATCGTTTTTTTCTAGGTTCCTCTAACACATTTCCTTACACTTGGATAGCATGATGGAATGCTATATACATCTGTATAGTATGAATGAATACACATACAATCATAGGTCCTGGTGAACTTCACAATGGATTTTTTAGATATCAGGTTTTTGTTTTGTTTTGTTTTGGTTTGGTTTGGTTTGGTTTGGTTTGGTTTGGTTTGGTCTTGTTTTGTTTTGTTTGCAGTTTTTGACGTCCTCACCTTGTCTTGGCTTTCTGTCTCTTTGCCTTATGCATTTTCTCTATATGGTTCTTTTCCTCTCTCACATCATTCTTTCTCACTATTACCTAGTCTTTCTGCCCTTTCTCTCTGTCTCTCTGCCTCTCTGTCTCTCTGTCTCTCTCTGTCTCTGTCTCTGTCTCTCTCTCTCTCTCTCTCTCTCTCTCTCTCTCTCTCTCTCTCTCTCTCCCTCTCTCTCTCTTCCCCTCTCTCTGTCTCTCCACTTCAATCTAACCATTCTTTTCCATGTCTTCTCTCTCCTTTCTCTGCCACTCAGAATTCCTCTCCTATTCTTTCTCTCCCTTCCTCCCTCTCTCTCCCCTCTCCCCTCTCCCTCCCCTTCTCTCAACATGAGAATGAGATAAATTCACAGGAAAACACAGTATAAAAATTGTATGAGCTATATCCAACAAACTGAATTATACTGAGACACACACACACACACACATTTCATTCACAATTAGGACTGTGAAATATTGAACAGGGGAATAGATTTTTTTTTCGAGAGACATGCAAAGACGAACTATTTGCCCTATTATGAGAAAGTGCAGTTGACATTGAGCCAGTGAAAAGTATCATTAAACATTAATTGCTAAGTATGGCATGGAATGAGGAAGAAAATGTCAAAAGTTCCTGAATCGAAAAGTATGAGATCAGAGCTACAGGAATTCAATTGGAGAAACCAAATTTAGCAGGACAAATAAGATATATGAGTAATACTGGGGAAATACAGATGATGATAAAATGAACCTGGCTTGGCAAATGGAATAAGGACGTGCAGGGTCACTTGACCAGACCATTAGAAAGGAAAATCTCAAGAAACAAAGATGTGGAGACATCCCAAGTGAAAGTTAAGAGAAAAATAGCTCACAATAAGAAGGCAATGTACTTTCTTACTACATCTCTGGTTTATTGGTTTCTACACCAGTGAGTTCAAAACTGACTATCAAATGTTATGTAACCCAACTTTGGCATTGGTCTCCAAGCATCCAGTTCCCTGTGAGATGGTTCTTATTTTTCTTTATTGTAAATTTCTTTTCTGAACTCCCCATTTGACCACAGTACATTTTGGACTTTGGGCAAAATTAAATACCTGATCACATATTGTTTCTTCTTACTTTCATATTCCTGGAGCCTGTTTCTAATAAATCCTATCATAATATAGTTTGCCTAGCTTGGGATGGATTTTTCATTTCATTTAGCTCTAATTGTTGAATCTGATGAGGGAGATCTTATGTGAAATTTGTGAATATACATCAGTTAGAAGTAAAGATAAATAAGCAACTGGTTTGTCTAAGACAGGCTTGATGTCTCGTAGCACTCATATGTGGATCCCTTATGCTCTCCCCAAACCAACTATGAACATTCACTTACTTAAATGATGTAATGCCTTACATAAGAAGCATTTCTCATACACTCAAGTATTTGAACAGTTGGTGATGCTGTTTAGAGTGGTTATGGAACCTTCTGGAGGTGGAGCCTTGGTGAAGAACATTTGTCACTGGGGCAAACGTTAAGAGTTCGTAGTTTCACCCTACTTCAAGTTCACTTTCTCTGCTTTGCATTTGTCATTGAAGATGTGGCCTTTCAGTTCCTGCTCTGGCTTCCTATTACCATGCCTTCCACATATTATGAACACTATTTCAGAAATGTAAGCCCAAATCAACTCTTTTTGCATAAATTTCCCTGGTCACGACATTGTCAAGGCAACAAAAGGTAACTAATACAGATGAGATCCAGATCTTTAGATATTTTTTTCATACCACCATGGAGTCAAGCATATCTTTCTGACATTTAACTTTACTTTTTGTTGAACGACCTGCCTGGACCCACACAGATGTGATATAAACAAAATGTTAAGCTGTGCTTGCATGCTTGTGTTTCTTTCCTTCTCCACTGGAAAAATATATATCAGGTATGCATGGAATTAAGACAAATGAGAGACACCTGAAACTGACCTAGACTGCACTCCATAGTTTACAACTAAACCTAACTTAACCCAGTCTAGACAAACAAATCTTCAGCTAATACATAGAGGCTTAAGCACAAAATAAGATGTCTGTTATGGAGAGCCAGTCATAAAGTTGTTGCTTTATGACTCTGTTGCATAGCTATATTGAATAGCAGAGTCCAATGATAGGAGAAGCCAAATGAAGTCTGCCTAGACTTCTAAATCACAGGCCTGTCACTGGACTACAGTTATAAAAAATTGTAAGTGTCTCATTTAAGAAAATATTAGTAGTGATGTATTATTTTGAAGTATACAGGTAATACATTTGGAGTTATTTAAAATTTATATTGAGAAAAACGTATGTATTTTCAGTATTGCCGTAGACAAGCATCTACATAAGACTGTTAAATTGATTGTTGTTTTATATCAAACAACTTTTATAATACTCATTTTATTGTTATAATATTTTATAAATTTTAAAGGATATGACAAAAAGATATTATAGGTATTGTAGGGGGGTCTCTCGGAGGAGTTGGTGTACAAAATGGAAACAAGAATGTGATTTAATTCTATTTACTTAAAATGTTTTTTTAAATATTAACAAATTCAGATAAATTGAAATGATGTAACTTTTCTTATTATAATGCAATAAAACTTTGAAAAAATTAAAAAAAAAAATTGTAAGTGTCATATGTTTTCTGTTTTCTTCTCCAAACCCTCTGCTTAAGAACTAGAATATCCCAGATATCATTGCTGATGCCATGAAGCTCTAGCTAACAGGAGCCTGGTATAGCTGCTACCTGAGAGGCTCTGCCAGAGCCTGACCAATACAGATGTGGATGCATGAAACCAAACATAGGACTGAGCGCGAGGACCCCAATGGAGAAGTTAGGGCAAGGACTGAAGGAGCTGAAGGGGTTTATAACCCCATAGGAAAAATAACAATAGCAACCAACCAAACCTCCCAGAGCTCCTAGGGACTAAACCACCAACCAAAGAGTTCACATGGGGGGACCCATGGCTCCAGCTGGATATGTAGCAGAAGATGGCCTTGTTGGTCATCACAGGGAGGGGATCCCCTTGACCCTGTGGAGGCTCAGTGGCCCAGGGTAGGGGAATTCAAGGGTGCTGAGACAGGAGTGCATGGGTGGGTATTGGAGCACCCTCATAGAGGCAGGGGAGGGGGAGGGGATACAGGGTTTGTAGAGGGTAAACTGGGAAGGTGACTAACATTTGAAATGTCAATAAATAAAATAACCAATTAAAAAACAGGAAACATACATACATACATATACCATACATACATACTTGGGACTAAAACTAACTGAATAAGTGAAAGATGTCTACTGCCTCTTATAGCAACAAGTTTATAACATTGAAGAAAGAAAATGAAGAAGACTCTAGAAGATTAATGATGGCCAATTACATTTAAATATGTATCTCGGTGTGGTTTTGCAGTCACTGTAGACACTAATAAATATTTTTATATAGATGATAAAAAAAAAAGAACCAGAATATCTTGTGTAGTGGACCCCAGGGAGGCATTCATCTTCTTGCATCAAGAGTAAACCTCTTTGTCCTGGTTGTGCACTCACCCTTCCTACTTCCCAGAATGATACTAAAGAGATTAGTAGAGGATTCTGGTGTCCCTGGGATAGTCTGACAGTTACATAACTAACCACCTTCCCAACAAAATCTTGTACCAAGGAATGGTATATCTACTTATAGTTAATCTTCTGTTTTTTAACATCATAGATGGTGATCATTCCTAGGAAAGCCCTGACCTGATTCTACCATTCCTTGGTCAAACAGACTCCCAAATTATGATGTGCCCAACAAACATCTTTCTTTTCTTAAGCACCAGACAAGAACTTTGAAACCCATCTTAGACTGCTTGGGGTTTTCCTACACAAGTTCCTAAGGCAAAGGGAGCATATTTAGATCACACAACTTCAACCCTTTGGTGCACCACTTATTAGCTCCATGAATCTTGGTAAGATAATTGAGTTATCCAGATCTCAGTTCCACTGTCTGTAAAATATGAACAATGATAACTTTTGTTTGCTAGAGTTATCTTTAGGATAAAGAGTATCGTTTCATGAAATTTTGAGGCTATTGCTGATGATACTATGAAAAGTTAATAAGGGAGAGTTACTATGACATTGATATCACTTATTCAGATAAACCTCAGATTTTTCTCTGACCCTCTTTCTGTCTACATTTATATCTCTCAGGACATTCTCAAGATTGTTTTTTATTGCTTCAGATCTGAGTAACTCTATGACTACATTCTCACATTCACAAACAACTTATAATTCTATTTACCAAAGATGTAGTGAAATCTCTAAGGGATAAATGATTTCTACCACTTCATATTCATTATAGAGCTCAGTGGCTCATGATGAAATGAATATTCCTGAGGTCAGAAAAACCTGTATTTAGAAAAATGATATGCTGAACGCTATCAATGGACAGTGTAGTCTTTAAACACAACAAATTTTTGGTTTCTTGTGTCTTTAGAAACAGAATTTTCACAAATACTTAGAAGATATATAAACTTTCTAGAACATAGTAACTCAATAAACTTTAGATAAACTTTGCAAAAGAAAAATAAAGCAAGAGGAAATGAAGATTGCACAGACATAGCTATTGCTCCATTACATGGGTGTCTACTTTGAAACAGGAAAAATGCTCTAAATCTCCTCAAAGGAAACATTTGGGCCTAGAAAAATATTAGTTTCTTTGAGGTTGTATCTGTTGTGTTGCAGAGTCCAGAGACATTTTACTTGATAAAAACCTGAGCAATGTCATCAGAAAAGAGTCAAATACTCCTAACCCAATATTTGTATGGCTACTACTTCACATTGAGAGGAGTATGTTCTGTTCACATAAGGGTTATACTTTTTTCAATACTCCTTGTGACAAGGTATGCTTGGTTTTAAGTAGCTCATGTGGAAACTAACTATAAAACTACTCCACTAGCATTAGAGGTTCAACTTGCTGCCATCAACACCCTCACATACACTTTTGGGTGGGAATTCACACCTAGTGTAAAATTAAAAATCATAGAAATAAATGGCCTATCTGAGACTTCAACCAGTTTAAGTACTTTCCCAGGGAAATAAAATTCCCATAAAATGAGGCTGAGTTTGACAAAGGGGCATAGAGGAAAATCCAGGAACACCTACTGGGTGGAGAGAGAGAGAGAGAGAGAGAGAGAGAGAGAGAGAGAGGCAGAGGCAGACAGACAGACTGACAGACACAGAGAGACAGAGACAGTGAGAGTTTTGTTAGTCAGTTTTCTGACACTTTACTATGAAATAATATTTGAAGAAAACAAACCTAAAAGAGGAAAGACATATTTTGATTCACGGGTTCAGAATTTCCAGTCTGTAGTTGGCTGGCTTTGCTGCTTTTAGGTAGAAAGATCTAGCAGAAGAACTTGGTAGAAAAACACTGATCACATCATAACAGCCAAGAAGCAGAGAGACTGTAAAGGAAAGGGCTTCCCCAGGGACCCGTTTCCTCCAATTGACACTACTTCCTAAAAGCCCGTTCAATTATGTGCTAACCAATCTATTGATGAGGATAGTGCCTTCACTCTCCAATAACTTTTTGAAATTACTGATTAGCAAGCAAACATCAATGCATGGCCCTCTAGGGAACCACAGTATTGTCAGAGCTCCATATAACATTCAAATAAAAATGTAGGTCTTTCCTAATTTGTTAATATGGAAAACCATAATATCCCACCTTGTATCCTTTGAACTATTTGTTTAATTCCACTATGAAAGTTCAGAAAAACTTGCATGATCTCAGGTTTAGCAAATGGGACATCCAAGGCCTCCTTTGTGAGTGACTCTTGGAAGCAATTCTGTTGAACTCCACACACACACACAAAAAAAATGAGATGTTAGGAAGGTAATTTCTGAAACCATCTCTTCTTTGCCTGTCCTCTCCTCTCAATAGTTTTGGGAAAATGACATGGTACAGAAGAGAAATGGGAGCCATGTTATACTCCATTGGCCTGAAGTGCTCTCGTTTATTAAATAGAGCCATTATGCTACTCTCAGAAAAAATTACAACCAAAATAATTTAAGTCTTAGGAAAGTGGGGAGAGCATAAAGGCTCTATTACTTAATCTCCAGCCTCTTATCTTGGGATCAGCAAAACCCATTTGGGTTATCATGGAAATGGCCTAAAATGCTGCTGCTGGGGTACCTCTGGGACACTAAGAGCATAGGACAAACCTCCAGTGGATCTGTTAGTTCAGAAAAAACAAGGTTAGGCTATGATAGTAAAGCCACATGAAACCACCATAGCTTGATTCAATAAAGTTGTATTTCTCACTCATAGGAATATCTACTGCAGGTCTATAAGGAATGTTTTTCACTATTAGAGGTGATTCAGTTTAAAACTCTGCCGTACCATAGCTAGATGATCTGGAAGTCTTAGTTCTTTAATCAGTGGGGGAAAAAGAGATGTCTTTGATCAGGCTACCTGGAAAACAGGCCAAGATAGATTTATATACAGATAGGTAATCAGGTTGTGAGCTAAGAATTGATGTGTATGGTGGAACAAGGGAAATGAGTTAAACAGAAAACTGATGGGCTAGGATGGAGTCACAATAAAGGACATGGTCAACCCAAGAGAGATCTGCAGCCACTTCACTTTAAATCAAAGGACCTGGACCTTTATTGCTTAGTTTAAACCAGTCATTTGATTGGCTTGACTCCAAAGTCAGGGTCTGACCTTGGGAAAAGTGCCCAGGTCTTTGAAGAACTCTTGGAGAGCAATTAGCTGAGATCTTTGAGCTGACAGCTCTCTTAGCAGCTGGGAGATTGATAGCCTGAGTCCTGAGTTACAGATTTGAGAGGCAAGTGACAGCAACTACAACAGAAAGAACAGGCAGTTCTGGGTGTACATGTGCCTGGCCTCTGTGTGTGTGTGTGTGTGTGTGTGTGTGTGTGTGTGTATCTATGTTTCATTGCCTCCAGCTAGGAGGGATAGCCTTGTTTTACTATCTCGATTCAATGTCAAGAGCAGTAGCCTAGCCCCACAGGAAGCTGGACTCTGAAAATAGATGGACTACTTGGGATATGTTGTATTTTCTGACACCATGTTGGGGGATGTCTCTGGAGCTACCCATGTGCACTGTTAATGCTATCTACCTTCCAGCTGGTACAGGTGAGATTTGGCATCCAGTGACTTTATAATAAACTATCAAGTTTCTGCTGCTGATTTTCCTACAAACTCTTCAGGGTCCCCTTCTCCCAACCACAAGAACAGATATTTCTCCTGAAATCTTGTTCTTACGCTATCTAGGCATCAAGACAACGTTCTTAGTTTTTTTTTCTTCTTTATTCTTTTACTTTTTCACACAATATACTCTTTCCTCTTCCCCAAATTCTACTTATCCAACTTCATATTCTTTCTCTCTGAAAAAAACAATTTTTAAAGCACAAAAACATTACAAATGAGCAAAAATTGTGTTGTTGTTGTCCAAGTATTCCTGAGCATGGAGCTTGACCTGGAATATTATTGATATACCCAGAGTCACTCTACTGAAAAAAATGGTTTTCTTTCTATCAGTAAGTATTAATTGAAAATAACTAATTGGTGGGAATTTGTGCTCATTTCCTCTTCTCTCTACTGGGATTTTGTCTGGGTTGAATTTGTACAAATCTTGTGCATGTTTTCAGTTTTGTGAGTTTTATGAACATCAGCTCTACTATGTCTGAAAGATGCAGTTTCTTAGAGGCATACATCATCTCTGGCTCTAATATTCTTTCCATCTCTTCTGCCTGTATCTAAGAGCTTTGAGGAGAGTGTGTTGTACTTGCTCCAGTTCAAACAAACAAACAAACAATAAAAAAAGAGTAAGCTCACATCTTAGTGACTGAGCCCCTACCTATATCATAGTTTCCCCAAACTGAGAGGATTTGTCCCCACCAATACTCTACATTTATTCAGAGTTCAGGAGTCCTGATTATTTTAATAGGCCCTAGACCATGACATTGCATTCTTTTCAAATCTACCCTCCTAGTTTATATCACTGTGATAAATATTCTTGCCTGGAAACCTTCCAGCTATTTCTTGTTAGATTTTCCAGGCTGTTCTCCCTAATCATACACCTGATTGAATTTCTGGTACTGGAAAACCCCATATCCCTGGGATTCAGCCAAGACTACTAAATCTGTGTAAAAAATAAAACAGATAACTTCTCAACCTCAAAACTATTTGAAATTGCATTTTCTCTGGTCAGCTATTTTTTTCCTCTCTTAATCATTTGGTTCTTTCAAGCAGCCTATATATATATATATATATATATATATATATATATATATATATTACTTTTCATCATTAGGGAATCACTGCATACTTCATCTAGACAATGTCCTGTGCTTTAAGAAACTGGAGCAATTACAATCAAGGCAGGGTATGGATCACTGCATACATAGCATTAGTCCTTGGACACTCAGAAGCTATTAACCTACTTTAATATTTGACTGAAGCTATTGATTTTTTTTATATAACTATATATTTCCATCTAGAAACCAATTACAGTTTATAAGTCTGTTGAAGGACAGTTGACATCTCAAAACTTGACTAACTTTGCTCACTGAGATTGGTCTACCATCTCAGATCAACTCGATGCTCTATCAACATCTCCAATGAAATGGCCTCTGGAGGTAGGAAGATTGAGGGTACAAAGTGCTGGTGAGACAATTCATCATTGTAAATCCACAGCCACTACCTACTTAAGATGTATTTTCTAAAAAGACAACTGGCCACCAATACATTTTTTAATTGTCAATATTTTTTTGAGATTGAAATTTTTCCCTTAAAAATTTGTGCTCTGAGTGTGAACTGAAAATTCAGACTTGACAATGCTGTGCCCTTTTTCCAAGGTCAGTGATTAAAGGGTTCTAAGTAGTAATGGCCCTCCTTTAGACAATCGGGACACTTGTATTCCAGTTTATAGGGACCACTTTCTCTTATTTTTGTGGAATGAATCATGCCCCTGCCCTGCCCCTGAAATACACATACTGAACTCCTAACCGCAGTATAAATTCTTTTGGGAGGCTTACACTTTACGAGGTAATTAAGGTTCAGTGAAGCCACTAGGATGGAACTTTAACCCAATCCATCCAGCATCTTTGAACAGAGAGAGACACGAGGGTACTTGTTCACACAGATAATGCTGCCTAGGGACACAAGAAGATACCATCTGCAAGCCAAGGAGAGGGAGCTCAAGAGAAACCAGAAGAAAAAAAACAAAAAACAAAAAACAAACAAGTAAAAAAAAACCTGATAAAAGTTTAAACTTGGACTTCCAGTCTCTAGAACTGGAGGGATTAATTTCTGTAATTTATGCTACCCAATCCCTAGTACTTTCTTCTGGCAACCCACACAAACCTTCACCCACTGTGTCTTCACCTTGCTTATGCTTTGTAGATTCCACCTCCGTATATTTCCATCTTTCTACTTTTTCCATGTAAATCTGAGAACAGTCACATGCAGACTGCCCTGAAGAAAGAAACAACCATCATTGGCTTCATGTTAACATATTAACATAGATATAATATAAGTAGATTAAATACTTAGGTGAAAACAGTTCCTATAAAGGTAGGTTTGTCTAGACCAAAACAGGCTCCTATAACCAGAAACGTAACAGATACAATGAAAGAATACCTTGGTTAAGATCCTTGACTGTAAAACAGAAAGAAAAGGCAGTTCTAAGCTCATCCCTTATCTGGATGCTTTCTGGTTGTGCAATCAGACCTTCATTTCCCAGGCTTAAAATAAACATGACGAGGCAAGAATGCATGCAATGTGCCTACAATGGGTCTGAGTGAGTAGAAGCTGCTGGAGCTTTTTATTCTACTCAGATGCTTCCAGCTACAAACAGTAGGAATTTCAAATCAAGGCCATCTAAATACCAAGGAATTAACTTGGCTTGCCACCTAGAAAATGAAAGCTGAATTTGGGTTTCAGAGTTGACTTAATTCAGTGGCTTGATCTGGTTTTATTTCTCCACAACTCTCATAATTCTTCCTCTGTCATGTTCCATCCTCCCTATAGGCTCGTAGCCAAACGATTTTTCAGTATTGGATTTGACCATTTCCTGATGAAAAGATGGGGTTTTTTTTCCCATGTAACTTTCTGTAAGTACCCTTAAAGTTTCCCTCGTGTTCCATTGAGTTAAAAAGCCCCTGCCACTTTCTTGTTATAGGAGTGTATCTGTCTGCCTGACTTTGCACTAGGTTCCCAAACCATCGACCAAAAGAATGGGACCAAAAGTCCAAAATAATCAAAGATCATCGCATAGTTCTCATCAGATAAACTTGGCTGAAGATCAGGCAGAGATATAGCAAAAGGGTTAGATTTCTGAGTAAAGTCAGAGTCCCATTGTAAAAGAAGGGAATAATAGAAATTATGTAGGCAACTAACAATAACTACCATATTGAGATAGTTTTATTGGTTAAGAAAATTTAAAATTTAAAGAACTGAAAGTTTATTTAATTATGTTATTTGCTTAGTACGGTAACACAATATAAAGTATAATCAAATTATTTAATCTTCAGTGTAATCAACAGTTTTGAAATGTTCTTTATGATACATATCTTATGCATAAGAGATTGAGCATTTTTAAAAGAAAAGAGTGTCGCTCAGGAATTGCAGGGGAATCTCAGGGCAGCAGGGACAGGATCCTCTCAGCTTCCAAGTGAAAGAGCTAGATCGGCGACCATCTCTGCCCCTTCCCTGCTAGTGGAGGGCCCACCTCCAGGGCATGCTTCAGCCTAGAAACTCAGGTGAGATTCGACATTTTCTCTCTGGTGACTTTGTAAGGTGGGACAAGCCAGGAGGCACAGGCCTCAGGAATTGCAGGGGAATCGCAGAGCAGCAGGGACAGGATCCTCTCAGCTTCAGAGTGACAGAGCTGGATCAGTGACCATCTCTGCCCCTTCCCTGCTAGTGGAGGGCCTGCCTCCAGGGCGTGCCTTCACCCAGAGACTCAGGCAGGACCAAACGGGAGGCACAGGCCTCAGGAGTCGAAGGGGAGTTGCAGAGTGGCAGGGACAGGACAAGCTCTAGTCAGAGACACCAAGAACATCTAACACCAGAGATCAAGAGATGGCGAAAGGCAAACGCAAGAATCCTACGAACAGAAACCAAGACTGTTTGGCTTCATCAGAACCTAGTACTCCCACTGCAGCAAGCCCTGGATATCCCAAAACACTGGAAAAGCAAGATTTGGATCTAAAATCATGTCTCACAATGATGATAGAGGAACTTAAGAAGGACATGAATAACTCCCTTAAAAAAATACAGAAGAACACAGGTAAAGAGGTACAAGCCCTGAAAGAGGAAACAAAAAAAAATTCCATGAAGAATTACAGGAGATCACAAGTAAACAAGTAGAAGCACTTAAAGAGCAAACTCAAAAATCCCTTAAGGAATTGCAGGAAAACACAAACAAACAGGTGAAGGAATTGAGTAAAACCATTCAGGACCTAAAAATGGAAGTAGAAACAATAAATAAATCACAAAAAGAGACAACCCTGGAGTTAGAAATCTTAGGAAAAAAGTCAGGGAAACACAAGAGAAAGAAGAGAGAATATCAGGGGCAGAAGATAACATAGACAACATTGACAGAACAGTCAAAGAAAATGCAAAATGCAAAAAGACCCTAACCCAAAACATCCAGGAAATCCAGGACAAAATTAGAAGACCAAACCTAAGGATAATAGGTATAGAAGAGAGTGAAGACCTTCAACTTAAAGGACCAGTAAATATCTTCAGCAAAATTATAGAAGAAAACTTCTCTAACCTAAAGAAAGAGATGCCCATGAATATACAAGAAGCCTATAGAACTCCAAATAGACTGGACCAGAAAAGAAAATCCTCCAGTCACATAATAGTTAAAGCACCAAATGCACAAAACAAAGAAAGAATACTAAAAGCAGTAAGGGAAAAAGGTCAAGTAACATACAAAGGCAGGCCTATAAGAATTACACCAGACTTCTCACCAGAGACTATGAAAGCTGGAAGATCCTGGGTAGATATCATACAGAAGCTAAGAGAACATGAATGCCACCCTAGACTACTATACCCAGCAAAACTCTCAGTCACCATAGATGGAGAAAACAAAATATTCCATGACAAAACCAAATTCATACACTATGTCTCCACAAATCCAGCCCTTCAAAGGGTAATAAATGGAAAACTTCAACACAAGGAGGGGAACTACATCCCTGAAAAAGCAAAAATGTAATCTTCCAACAAAACTAAAAGAAGATAGAGACATGAACGGAATGCCAGCTCTAACTACAAAACTAACAGGAAGCAACAATTACTTTTCCTTAATATCTATTAACATCAATGGACACAATTCACCAATAAAAAGACATAGACTATCAGATTGGGTACATAGACAGGACCCAACATTTTGCTGCATACAGGAAACCCACCTCAATGACAAAGACAGACACTACCTCCTAATAAAAGGCTGGAAAACAATTCTCCAAGCCAATGGTCCCAAGAAAAAGCTGAAGTAGCCATTTTAATATCGAATAAAATCAACTTTCACCCTAAAGTGATCAAAAAAGATAAGGAGGGACACTTCATATTCATCAAAGGTATGATCTACCAAGATGAACTCTCAATTCTGAACCTCTATGCTCCAAATGCAAGAGCATCTACATTCATAAAAGAAACTTTACTAAAGCTCAAAGCACACATTACACCATACACAATAGTAGTGGGAGATTTCAACACCCCACTCTCTGCAATGGACAGATTATGGAAACAGAAACTAAAAAAAGACACAGTGAGAATAGAAGTTATGAAACAGATGGATTTAACAGATATCTATAGAACTTTTTATCCTAAAACAAAAGGATATACCTTCTTCTGAACACCTCATGGTACCTTCTCCAAAACTGACCATATAATTGGTCACAAATCAGGCCTCCACAGATACAAGAAGATTGAAATAATTCCTTGTATCCTATCAGATCACCATGGTCTAAG
>JADRCD010201232.1:0-15299 GCA_019843815.1 Montemys delectorum
TTTTTTTAATTTAGGAGACTGCTAACGACTGTTTCTATTTTGTTAGGAGATATGGGACTGTTTCTATCATTTATCTGATCTTCATTTAATTTTGGTACCTGGTATCTGTCTAGAAAATTGTCCATTTTATCCAAGTTTTCCTGTTGTGTTGACTATAGTCTTTTGTAGTAGGATCTGATGATTTTTTTGGATTTCCTCACTTTCTCTTGTTATGTCTCCCTTTTTATTTCTGATTTTATTAATTAGTATTCTGTCTCTGTGGCCCCTAAATAGTCTGGCTTAGGGTTTATCTATTTTGTTGAATTTCTCAAAGAACCAGCTCCTGGTTTGGTTGATTTTTTTGTATAGTTTGTTTGTTTCTATTTGTTAGATTTCAGCCCTGAGTTTGATTATTTCTTGCTATCTACTCCTCTTGGGTGAATTTGTCTATTTTTGTTCTACAGATTTCAAATGTTCTGTCAAACTGCTCATGTTTGCTCTGTCCAGTTTCTTTATGGAGACACTCAGATCTATGAGTTTTCCTCTTAGGATTGTGTTCATTATGTCTGATAAGATGTGGGTATGTTGTGGTTCATTTTCATTAAACTCTAAAAAGTCTTTTATTTCTTTCTCTACTTCCTACTTTGACCTAGAGTAGAGTGTTGTTTAGCTTCCACATGTATGTGGGCATTCTATTGTTATTGTTGTTATTGAGGACTAGCCTTATTCCTTGGTGATCTGATAGGATGCATGGAATTATTTCAATCTTCTTGTATCTGTTTGTGGGGCAGTGTGGGGCAGTGGTCTTCTCAGGTAAATTAGGCACAGTAGAGTATTTGGCTTTGAGCCCTGGAGCCCCTGCAGGCAATTTCTGCTTGCAGGAGGCAGAAGGAGCTTGGCCCTAACTCCTGAGTCTTTGCTTCCTGTTTTAGTCACAACCCCTCACAGCTGCCCCTACAGGAGATGTGTGCTCTATCAGGCCAACAATGCCCCAAGCTCCCAGAATTCTAGCTGGACCCTATCCCCCATCATCTGACCACAAGCCAGACATGCCATGCCCCATTCAATAAAAGGGGCTGTTTGCCCCCTCCTCACACTCTTGTTCTTTCCTCGACCTTGCTCTTTGTCTCTGCTCTCCTGTTGCTCTCTCTCCCCTCTCTTTCCTGCTATTTGTTCTTTTCTCTTGCCTTCTTACTCTCTTGCTTTCTCCCTTTCCTTTCTCTCTCTCTCTTTCTTTTCTACTCTCCTTCCTTTCCTTTCTCTCTACTTGATCCACCTATCTTCTCCTTCCTATAACAAAATATATCATTTATGCATTGCCTCCCTTTTAACTAACATATGGCCCACCTGCAGATGAGGTAGTGTGTGTGTGTGTGTGTTTGTGTGTGTGTGTGTGTGTGTGTGTGAGAGAGAGAGAGAGAGAGAGAGAGAGAGAGAGAGAGAGAGAGAGTGTTCCAGGCCTCAGTGCAGGCCCCATCAACATCTGTTGAGGCCTGTTTTGTGACTGATTATATTGTCAGTTTTGGAGAAGGTACCATGAGGTGCTGAGAAGGTATATCCTACTGTTTTATGATAAAATGTTCTATAGATATTTTTAACTCCATTTGTTTCATAACTTCAGTTAGTATCACAGTTTCTCTGTTTATTTTATGTTTCCATGATCTGTCCAATGATGAAAGTAAGGTATTGAAGTCTCCCACTATTATTGTGTGTAGTGCAATGTGTACTTTGATCTTTAGCAAAGGTTCTTTTATAAATGTGGATGCCCTTGAATTAGGAGCATTGATGTTCAGAATTGAGAGTTCATCTTGGCAGATTTTTAACTTTGATGAGTATGAAGTGTCCCTCATTTTTTTGATAATTTTAGGTAGAAATTTGATTTTATTTGATATTAGAATGACTACTCTAGCTTTTTTCCTGGGACCGTTTGCTTGAAAAATTGTTTTCCAGACTTTTAATCTTAGGCAGTGTCTGTCTTTGTCACCGAGGTAGGTTTCTTGTATGCAGCAAAATATTGGGTCCTATTTATATAACCAGTCTTTTAGTCTATATCTTCATATTGGGTAATTGAGTCCATTGATATTAATAGATATTAAGGGAAAGTAATTGATGCTTCTTGTTATTTTTGTTGTTAGAGTTGTAATTCTTTTCATGTGGCTATCTTTTAGTTTTGTTGAAAGATTACTTTCTTGTTTTTTCTAGGATGTAGATTCCCTCCTTGTGTTGGAGTTTTCCATTTATTATTCTTTGAAGGGCTGGATTTGTGGAAAGATATTGTGTAAATTTGGTTTTCTCATAGAATATCTTGGTTTCTTCATCTATGGCAGTTTAGAGTATTGCTGGGTATAGCAGCATGGGCTTGTATTTATGTTCTTTAACGGTCTGTATGGTATTAGCTCACATTCTTCAGGCTTTCATAGTCCCTGCTGAAAAGTTTGGTATAATTTTGATAGGTCTGCCTTTATATGTAACTTTACTTTTTTCCCATACTGCTTTTAATATTCTTTTTTTTGTTGTTTTGTGCATTTGGTGCTTTGATTATTATGTGAACGGGGGGATTTCTTTTCTGGTCCAAACTATTTGGAGTTCTGTAGGCTTCTTGTATGTTCATGGACATCTCTTTTCTTAGGTTAGTGAAGTTTTATTCTATAATTTTGTTGAAGATATTTCTTGCCCCTTTAAGTTGGGGATATTTGCTCTCTTCTACACCTATTATCCTTAGCCTTGGTCTTCTCATTGTGGCCTGGATTTCCTGGATGTTGGGGTTAGAATCTTTTTACATTTTGCATTTTCTTTGACTGTTGCATCAATGTTTTCTATGATATCGTCTGTGCCTGAGATTCTCTCTTCTATCTCTTATGTTCTGTTGGTGATGTTTGTATATATGGCTACTGATCTCTTTCCTAGGCTTTTCTATCTCCAGAATTGTCTCACTTTGTGATTTCTTTATTGTTTCTACTTCCATTGTTAGATCCTGGATGGTTTTCTTCAATTCCTTCACTGGTTTGCTTATATTTTCTGTAATTCTCTAAGGGATTTTTGTGTTTCCTCTTTAAGGGCTTCTACCTGTTTACCTATGTTCTCCTGTAATTCTTTAAGGTATTTTTGTGCCTCCTCTTTAAATGCCTCTACCTGTTTACCTGTGTTCTTCGGTATTTCTTTACGGGAGTTATTTATGTTCCTCTTAAAATCCATATCATGAGATGTGGTTTTAAATCTGAATCTTGCTTTTCTGGTGTGTTGGGGTATCCAAGACTCCCTGTGTTGGGAGTACTGCATTCTGATGATGCCAAGTAGTCTTGGTTTCTGTTGGTATTCTTGCATTTGACTTTCACTATCTGGTAATCTCTGGTGTTAGATATTCTTGCTGTCTCTGGCTGGATTGTTTTCTTCCTGTAGGTCTGTAAGCCTGTGTTAGCATTCCTGGGAGACCAGCTCTCTCCTGGCAAGACAAGAGCACAGAGCATTGTAGAACAGCCCCACCTAATAGGTGTAGATGGAGGTAGGAAGACCCTGTCCTTGCTGCTCTGACAATTCTGAGGCCTGTGCCTCCTGGCTGGCCCCACAGTAGACAATCATTGGAGAAAAAAATCCCAAGGCAACTCTTATAAAAACATTTAATTTGGGTTGGCTAACAGATTCAGCATTTCAGTCCATTATAATTAAGACGGACATGGCAGCATCTAGGAGGGCATAGTTCCAGCAAACTAAGAGTTCTGTATCTTCATCTGAAGCCAGCTTGCAGAATACTATCTTTCAGGAAGATAGGACTAGGGTAATACATTCCATGTCCAAAATGACACACCTACTTCAGAAAGGCCATACCAACAAACAGAGCCACTCACTGGGCCAAATATATACAAGCCAAAAATTGCCTAATTTTTAGATATTTTCCAAATGTGTGAACTACAGGTTTTTAATGTAATACCAAAGGTTTCTTAGGATTTCCTTTGTGTCTCTTGCTCTGTTACCAGGTTTATGATCTTATTAGTTTTGATTTTGTCTGTATTACTTTTATTTTGTTTGGGTAAGGATTGATGTGTCTTGTTGATTTTCTCAAAGAAACAATGTTTTGTTTCATTGGTTATTTGTATTATTCCCTTTGGTTCCATTTTATTTATTTCAGCCCTGATATTGATTATTTCTTGCCAATTATTTCTCAGGAGATTGTTTACCACTTTTCATTCTACTATCCTTACTATTAGGGATACTATTAAATTTCTAGTATAACTCTCTCAATGTTTTTTATGAAGGCTGTGGATGATTTGAACTTTGATCTTATAACAGCTTTCATCATGTGCCATAAGTTTGGGTATCCTGTGCATTCACTTTCAATGAATTTTAGGAAGTCTGTAATTTCTTTCTGTTTCTTCATTGATTAGAGCATTAAGTTACCATACGTAGTTTGACTCTCTTTTCTTTCTTTTGACATTGAAGTACAGATTTAATCCATGTTGCTCTGATAAGATACAGAATATTATGTCAAACTTCTTGTATCTGATTAGAGTTTTATTATGACTGAACACATGGATACTGTTGGAGAAAGTTATTTGAGGTGCTGAGAAAAAGGTATATTCTTTTGTGAATGGGTGAAATCTTCTGAGAGTATCCATTTGTTCCTTTCTATTCAAAAGTTTGTTTCTTAGTCCCATTATTTCTTTTATTAGTTTCTCTCTGGATGACCTGTCCATTTGTGAGTGTGGAGTGTTCAAGTATCCTATTATTAATGTGAAAGTGTTGATGTATGTGTGCTTTAAGATTTATTAGTGTTTCTTTTTATGAATTTAGATTCTCTTGCATTTGGAACATAGATATTCAGAAGGAAGAAGTCAACCTGGTGAATATTACATTTGATGAGGTGAAATGTCTTTTCCATCTCCTGTGATTAATTTTTGTTGAATGACTATTTTGTTAGGAATTACAACTTCTACCCAAACTTGTTTCTTTGGATCATTTGCTTGAAAAATTAATTTTCAAAACTACATTCTGAGGTAATGTCTATGTTAATGTTAAGGTTTGTTTCTTGTATACAGCAGAAAGATTGATTCAGTTTTCCTGTTAATACTTTTAGCGTGCAGTTATAAGTTGAGAATTGAGTCTAAATTGAGTTGTATAAATGAACATTAATAGTTAATTCTTTTATTTTGACTTTTTGTTTTACCTTTTTATTAGATATTTTCTTTATTTACATTTCAAATGTTCTCCCTTTTCCTGGCTTCCCTTCCAAAAATCCCCTATTCTGCCCCCTCCCCCTGATCATGAACCCAACCTCTCCTGTTTCCTGGCCCTGGCATTTCCATTCACTGGGGTATAGATCCTTTACAGGACCAAGAGCCACTCCTCCCATGGATGACTGAACAACTAGGCCATCCCTGCTACATATGCAGCTGAATCCATGAGTCCCACCATGTGTACCCTTTGGTTGGTGCTGTAGTCCCTGGGAGCTCTGGGGGGTACTTGTTAGTTTATGTTGTTTTTCCTCCTATGGGGCTGCAAATTGCTTTACATCCTTGGGTCCTTTCTGTAGCTCCTTCATTGGGGACTCTGTGCTCAGTCCAATGGATGACTCTTCGCCACTTTCTTTTCTATTAGTTTCAGTGTATCAGTGAGGTCCTTGATCCACTTGGACTTTAGCTCTGTAGAAGGAGCTAAGAATGGGTCAATTTGCATTCTTTTACATGCTGATGGCCAGTTGAGCCAGTACCATCTGTTCAACATGGTATCTTTTTTCCACTGGATGGTTTTAGATCCTTTGTCAAAGATCAAGTGACCACAGGTGTGTTAATTCATTTCTGGCTCTTCAATTCTATTCCATTGATCTTCCTGCCTGTCACTGTACCAATACCATGTAGTTTTTTTTTTTAATCACAATTGTTTTATGATACAGCTTGAAGTAGTATGGCCTTTTATCATAGGATCTGATGATTTTTTTGAATTTTCTCAGTTTCTGTTGTTATAGCTCCCTTTTTATTTCTGATTTTGTTAATTAGGATACCATGTCTGTGCCCTCTCATCAGTCTGGCTAAGGTTTTATCTATTTTCTTGAATTTCTCAAAGAACCAACTCCTGGTTTGGTTGATTGGTTGATTCTTTTTGTTTCCATTGGTTGATTTCAGCCCCGAGTTTGACTATTTCCTGTGATCTACTCCTCTTCAGAATATTTGCTTCTTTTTGTTCTAGAGTTGTCAGTTGTACTGTCAAGTGGCTATCGTATGCTTTCTCCACTTTCCTTTTGGAGGCACTAGAGCTATAAGTTAGGCACTAACAGCTATGAGTTTTCCTCTTAGTACTGCTTTCATTGTGTCCCATAAGTCTGGGTATGTTTTGACTACATTTTTTATTAAACTCTAAAAATCTTTAATTTCTTTCTTTGTTTCTTCCCTGACCAAGTTATCATTAAGTAGAGTGTTGTTCAGCTTCTATGTATATGTGTGTTCTATTGTTTATGTTGCTATTGAAGCCCAGGCTTAATCAGTGGTGATCTGATAGGATGCATGGGATTATTTCAGTCTTCTTGTATCTATTGAGGCCTGTTTTGTGACTGGCAATATAGTCAGTTTGGAGAAGGTATCATGAGGCTCTGAGAAGGTATATTCTTTTGTTGTAGGATAAAATGTTCTATAGATATCTGTTAAATCCATTTGGTTCATAACTTCTCTTGGTTTCACTGTCTCTCTGTTTAGTTTCAGTTTCCATGATGTGTCCATTGATGAGAGTGGTGAGTTGAAGTCTCCCACTATTACTGTGTGCAGTTCAACGTGTGCTTTGAGCTTTAGTAAAGTTTCTTTCATGAATGTGTGTGCCCTTGCATTAGGAGCACTGATGCTCAGAATTGAGAGTTCTTCTTGGTAGATTTTTCCTTTTGATGAATATGAAGTGTCCTTCCATATCTTTTTTGATTACTTTAGGTTGAAAGTTGATTTTATTTGATATTGGAATGGCTATTCCATCTTGTTTCTTGGGATCATTTGCTTAGAGAATTGTTTTCCACCATTTTAATCTTAGTTAGTGTCTGTCCTTTGTCACTGAGATGGGATTCCTGTATGCAGCAAAATGTTGGTCCTGTTAATGTATTCAGCCTGCTAGTCTATGTCTTTTTATTGGGGAATTGAGTCCATTTATATTAAGAGGTATTTATTAAAACTATTGTTGCTTCCTGTTGCATTTGTTGTAAGTGATGGTATTATATTTTTGTTGCTATATTCTTTTTGGTTTGCTAAAAGAAGATTATTTTCTTGCTTTTTCTAGGTATAGATTCCCTCCATGTGTTAGAGTGTTCCGTTCATTAGCCTTGGAAGTATTGGATTTGTGGAGAGATATTGTGTAAATTTCTTTTTGTCATGGAATATCTTGGATTCTCCATCTATGGTTATTGAGAGTTCTGTTGGTTATAGTAGCCTGGGCTTGCATTTGTGTTCTCTTAGGTTCTGTATGACATCAGCACAGGATCTTCTGTCTTTCATAGTCTCTGGTGAGAAGTCTGGTGTAATTCTGTTAGGCCTGCCTTTATATGTTACTTGACCTTTATCTCTTACTGCTTTTAATATTCTGTTTGTTTTGTGCATTTGGAATTTTGGTTATTATGTGATGTGAGTAATTTCTTTTCTGGTCCAAACTATTTGGTGTTCTATAGGTTTCTTATATGTTCATGGACATCTCTTTCTTTAGGTAAAGGAAGTTTTCTTTTATAATTTTGTTGAAGATATTTACTGACCCTTTAAGTTGGGAATCTTCTCTCTCTTCTATATCTATTATTCTTAGGTTTGGTCTTCCTATTGTGTTCTGGGTTTCCTTGATGCTTTAGGATAGGATCATTTTGCATTTTGCATTTACTTTGACTATTGTGTCAATGTGTCTATGATATCTCCTGTGCCTGAGATTCTCTCTTCTATTTCTTGTATTCTGTTGGTAGTATTTGCATCTATGGCTCCTGATCTCTTTCCTAGATTTTCTATCTCCAGATTTGTCTCCCTTTGTGATTTCTTTGTTGTTTCTACTTCCATTTTAGATCCTACCTGGTTTTGTTCAATTCCTTCACCTGTTTGATTGTGTTTTCCTGTAATTTTTAAGGGATTTTTTTTGTTTTATCTTTAAGGTCTTCTACATTTTTACCTGTGTTCCCCTGTAATTCTTTAAGGGTTTTTTGTGTATCTTCTTTAAGGGCTTCTAATTGTTTTCATGTTTTCTCCTGTATTTCTTAAATGGAATTATTTATGACTTTCTTATAATTCTTTATCTGTATCATAAGATGTGATTTAAATCCAAATCTTGCTTTTCTGGTATATTGGCTTATCCAGTACTTGCTGTGTTTGGAGAACTGGGTTCTGATAGTGCCAAGTAGTCCTGGTTTCTGTTAGTAAGATTGTTGCATTTGCCTTTCACCATCTTGTTATTTCTGGTGTTAGATGTTCTCGGTGTCTCTGGCTGGAGCTTGTTCTACCTATGGGTTTGTAAGCCTTTGTTAGCACTTCTGGGAGACCAGCTCTCTCCTGGAGGAACTTGTATACAGCAGACTCTGGAACAGCCCAAGCTCTGGGTGTAGATGTCGACTGCAAGGATCCTGTCCCAGCGACTCTACTCTTCTTGTGCCCTCTGTGCTACTTGCTGCCCTGCTCTAATCCCAGGAATGAAAGCACTCCTAGGCGAATAGGTCTCTCATAGGAGGAACTGTGCACAGCTTGAAGTTTATCAGCTTAAGCTCAGGGGTACAGATGGCTGACCATAAGGATCCTGACCCAGCTGCTCCATTGTCCTGTGTTCTACATGCTCTTGGCTGACACCTGCTTCTGACACTTTTTGCAGAGAAAGTGGCTCTCTCACCTCTGAGCCTGGGAGTGAAAGTACTCCTGGGAGAACAGGTCTCTCCTGGGGGGACCCGTGCACAACAGGCTGTGGGTCAGCCTCGGCTCTGGGGTTTTGGATTTTGATTATTTTATACCAATTTTCTGATAATTATGTGAGAGAAAATTAAATGAATAAAAATCAAAAGAACAATTTATATTAAAGAATAATATAAAAATTCAACATGAACAACTTGTGACACCAATAATTCTCAGCTGAGATGATGCACAAGAAAGATGAATACTACATAATATATGTGCCAAGGTCTAGATTTAAATTTATATGAGGATAGACTGCTAACTATCAAAGAGCTTGCCCTGTCAAACTATGAATATAGGCTCTAAGTAGAGTGCTTTGGTTAAGTAGTATTTCAATTGGGTAACAAAATACTTTCCCTTTTTCCCATTTATTTATTTATTTATTTATTTATTTGTTTATTAATTAATTAATTGATTTGATTTGATTTTCCAAGACAGTGGAAAATCAAATAAATTCTCTGTGTAGCCCTGGCTGTCCTGGAACTCACTCTGTAGACTAGGCTGTCCTTGAACTCAGAAATCCACCTGCCTCTGCCTCCCAAGTGCTAGGATTAAAGGCATACACCACCGACTGCTCTTCTGAAGGACCTGAGTTTGAATCCCATCAACCACATGGTGGCTCACAACCATCTGTGATGAGATCTGACACCCTCTTCTGGTGTGTCTGAAGACAGCTACAGTGTACTTACATGTAATAACAAAATACTTTTCTAACTGAGCCATCACACTATGTTAGCATGCAAAACATAATGCTATGAACTACAATGCTATAACTTTATAAAATTTTTCAATTAAACTATGATAGGTGGTGGTTTCAATATAAACAACTAAATTCAAACTGACCATTATGAATGAAAGTCATGAGAGCTTTACATACATATACCATGTTGTTCAATTTCAAATATGGTATACTGAAAATTAAATTTATAATAAATTTGAACACTACTTATATGGCAATTGAGTTTTTAGTATGGATAATTAGTGGACATTAAAAGAATATATCATTCGACTTTCCAAACTAAATGTTTTGCTATTTCAGGCAGAAGGAAGAATACTTATGAAGTCTAGTAAAATTAAAACAATACGTGAAAAAAAGGATTTCTATCAAGAAACAATACAAACATTTGACTTGCTCTAGTAATGGAGCCATCAGGTCTTACACTCAGAACAGTTGAATTACAAGAAGAAATGTGTTTTTCAAACAGAAAAATAAATGGCTTTCATACTATAACACTATTATATAGTTAGACAAAGGAATAAAACCTTATAAAATTGCATTCATACTATAACTGTATAAGGTATTTTATAATGATAGATGAATGATCTCTCTTATGAAGTTGTTAACATAAAAGCTAAATTTATTTTTTTCAACTATATTTTAGAAAAATTCTTCCTTCTAGAGTTTGTTTTCTTCCTGATATGATTAAATGAATTCTTCTCTGGTCTCAACAAGATAATGTAACACTTGGGGCCAAATATGAAGGCAAGGAGTGCTGTGCTGGAGGCCAAGATTGAGAATACTTCCATAGCCACCATGACCTTCCCTTTAGTGCTGTGGTAGACAGGAAGAAAGGTGACCCAGACACAGAAGAACACCAGCATACTGAATGACAGAAATTTGGATTCATTGAATGTATCAGGCAGATTTCTAGACAAGAAGGCCATGGTATAACTCCCAAGGGCCAAGAAACAGAGGTATCCCAGGACAGAATGGAAAGCAACAGATGAGCCCTTGTTGCACAAAATGATGATGTGTCCATGTTCACTGTGAGCATCTTGGTCAATAAATGGTGGAGAAGTTGATATCCATATTCCACAAAGAAGAAGCTGGATCAGGGTACATATAGGAATGATGTAGCTTGGACCCCTTGACATCATTAGCCACCTTACAATACTCCCAGGAAAACTGACCTTAAAAGCAAGGACTACAGTAATAGCTTTGGCCAACACAGCAGAAAGAGCCATAGTGAAAGCAACTCCAAAGGTGGTCTGCTGAAGGATACAGGCAGCTGTGTTTGGCTGACCAATGAAGTTCAAAGAACATAAAAAACAGAAAGTGAGGGTGATAAGCAAAATGTAACTCAGAGCTTGATTATTTGCCTTGACAATAGGAGTGTCTCTGTGTTTCACAAAGATGCCAATAACAAAGAGAGTGAGTGCAGATAAGCACAAAGCTATGCTTGTTAGAGCCATCCCCAAGGGGTCTTCATAGGCCAGAAAGCTCACAGATTTTTGGAAGCAGTTGTTCTTCTCTGTATTTGCATAATGACTCTCTGGACACTTCACACACTGGTCTACATCTGGTCAGAAATATAGGTTATCATGAAATCAGGTGTCCAATCTATGATGATTTCTTTTATTATGTGACATTTCTAAGTTCAGGGACTATCACAGAAGTCACTGTACTTTGTTTTCTAAAGGACAAAGTAATTAGTACACTGGTATGCATAGTTCTAGATTTATAAAGTGCACTTTGTTCCTTACATATTTCTTTCCATATTTAGGTTCACATATAATAGGTTTTGATACATTCTTTCTTTAAATATTATCATTACACATCTTCCCTTCCCTCAGGTTTTACTCACAATTCCTTGTGTTTTCTATATATACCTTTTAAATTTTTAATAGCTACTGTGTACATTCAGTAGAGCCAGTGTATGCAGAACTGGGAATGGCTTCAGGGGGAACATATGTAGCCTTTCAAGCCCTACCTTTTTAAAGAACAGTATTTCATCTTTCAGGTACTCATCAACTTCCAGTAAATTCCTGAAAAAAATTCATGATTGTGATTTAAATTTTACTACCTAAATGCCTTTGTTCTCTTTACATACAATATTTCTCTGCTTTTACTGACAATGCTGTAACTCTTTTGAAATTAACTTCAATAATAATTTATACTGAAAAAACCTACTGTGGTCCTGATAGTGCTGAAAATTCACAGATCCTTTTTAACTTAAACATGGGAAGTCTAGCTTAGAGGAAATAATTTTTGCAAAAATTTTCAGATAATACCTTTGTATACATGAATCTTAAATTCACTTTTCTCCTTAAAAGTCCTTGTGTTTTCAAATTGTGTTCAATCTCTGCTGAAGTTCATGGAATAGACCCTATTACATTTGATACTGCTCAAAATCACCCAATAATATGTTTTCATAACATTTGAAGCAAGCATATATTTTCACACAGAATATTCTTGGAAAATGCTAGGAACTTTTGAAGAAAACTTGTAATACTCTGCTCTGGAACTTTTTAATATTTTCATAAATATTATGACTAACATAAAATAGATGCACCAATATTTATAAAATACATTATGTTGGTAGAGTAGTTTGAATATGCTTGTACCAGAGAGTGGCACTCTTTTGAAGTGTGACCTTGTTCAAGGAAGTATGTCACTCTCGAAGTGGGCTTTAAGACCCTCATCCTAAATACTTGGAAGTCAGTCTTTTTCTAGAAGATTTCACCTGGAAATGTAGAAATCTCAGATCTGCCTGTGCCATGTCTGCCTGGATGCTGTCATTCTCCTGACTTCAGGATACTTTGGTGAACCTCTGAACCTGTAAGCCAATCCCAATGAAATGTGGTTCTTATAAAAGTTGACTGTGTCAAAGTGATTGTTTACAGTAGTAAAACACTAAGACATAAGATAAAACTTGGAGTCGGGTATCTCTGTGGTACACCTGGCCATGTTTTTGTTGTGAGAATATGGATTTTGAAATTTTGTATTTGGAAAAGAGTAGAATGCTTTAAGTGGGTCTTACTAGGTTTTCCTTGTAGGAATATGGAAACCATTGTTTTTGAGGGTGATTTGAAATGTAGTAGCCTGGTTCTAGTGGTTTCAGAGGAGAAGAATTTTTATATGGGGTTGCTGTTGTGATATTTGGATGAAGTATGAGGTTGGTTTTTGTCCTTGACTGAGGAGCCTACCTGAGGCTAAGATAAAGAGGTTTATATTAACTGAAGTAAGTCCTAAAAAGCCAAACAGAGTCTTTGCTCTCAGGTTAAGACGCATGAAAAGAATTTTCATACTAGCATAGAAAGCTTAGAAAAAATAGAAAACATGTGGTTCAAGTAAAAATAAAGGGGCACCAGGAAATGAAATGAAGCTGGATGCTAGAAGGAGAAAAAGAGTTAAGACAGTGGTGATCTCGGTGCAAGATTTCATCCAATTAAACTATTGTTTGTATTTGAAGTTGGAAAGGGAATTCTTTGGAGTTTTAATATGGAATAAGCCATAATCCAGAAATAGAGGACAGACTTGTAATTCACAGCTTGAGGGTGGAAGACACAGGCTTTTGACCAGATCATGGAAAACCATGGACATGGGAACCTTAGGCCAAAGCATGATGGTACATTCCTACACTCCCAGGAGAAAAAGACAAGCAGATCTCTTAATTTAAAGCCAGACTGTGGCAGGGAAAATTCCAAGTAAAGATAAGCTTAAATTAGGTATGATAGTACATGCATTACATCTCAGCATTCTGGAGACAGAGCCATACATTTTGAGTTCAAGGTCAATTTAAAGAGCAAGTCCAAGGATAGCCAAGCTTATGCAGTTAGAGAGTTGTAAAACAAAGTCTCATAATAGAATAAAGGAGAACTATATTCCAGTTCTAGTAAACAGCCAAACATAGGCACAATGGCCATGTGACTCTGGCATATGAGTTAATAATAGAAGGAGACTACAAGAACAATTGATGCTGTTTATTTGGAGCTAAGAAATTAGCAATAATTAAGACTAGATCAGTATCACTGTGGTGAAATCATCTGGGAAGTGTTTTCTTAGAGTAAAAAAGCTGGGGGAGGGAACAGGGTTTCTTTTTTTTCTGGAGTGGAAACTGGGAAAGGAGAAATCACATGACATGTAAATAAAGAAAATATCTAATTAAAAAATACAAAAAAAAGGATGTTCCAAGGATGTACCTTGAACTACAGTTTGACTTGGTGTAAGAATCACCCAGGTTTTTACTAGATTTGAAAGTTTGAAGGGTTATGGAAAATAGCTGAGGCTTGTTACTGTGAGAAGACAGGAAATGGCATTGGTGAAGGTAAATTCTAAATTATAGTTCATGACCCAGTACTATCGGGATCAAGCAAGAAAATTGAGGCTTAGCACCATGAAGAGAGGCTATAAGAGGCTATTGGTAAAGCTTAGCGGCAGTGTACAACGCCAGTGTACTGGAGATGCCAATAGCATGGGATGATCACCAAAATCACCAGCAAAAGTAGAGTGCAGTCAAACAGACTAGAGTCCTACAGAGGGCAGAGATGGAGAAATAATGAAAGCTCTCTGGAGGAGCCTAGAAGATAGTGTAGATCCTAGACAGTGGTAGAAGAAGCAGTAATGTTGAAATTGCCTTAGAATCCCCAAAATGTTCAAGATTCCAGAGCCATGGGACATCTGCTGAGGAAAGCTTCTAGCAGGGATTTGAACCAACACAAGAGAAAGAAGTTTGTTGTAGTCAGCAAAGATGAAAAAGTAATGGAGTTCTGAACACCTCCTTGACATCACACATGGAGATTCAGAGTCTGGGATTTGCTCAACTGGTTCATGTCTTGCTTTGTGGATTACAATGAAGAGTTTGAATTAATCTCAAGAGAGACTTTGAACTTTGATTTCTAACATTGTTGAAACTATTATAAAATATATGGATGTTTTAAGTTGGACAAAATGTACATTTTTTATAATGCTATGCATAGCTATTTCGTCCATAGACTCAAGTGTTTTAACATGCTGATGGGGCACAGCGTGTGGAAAGTCCTAGTTTTACTATGCATTGGCCAGGGAATGACACTATTTGTAGATTTGTCTTGTTGAAGGAAATGTGTCAATGTGGCCATGGGCTTTAAGACCCTTGTCATATGTGCCAAGAAACCAGTCTTTTACTAGCAGCCTTCAGAAGAAGATGTAGAATTTTCAGCTCTTCTGCATCATGCCTGACCAAATGATGCCATGATTCTACCTTGATAAATGACTATATGTCTGAACTGGTAAGCCAGCTACAATTAAATGTTGTGCTTTTATGTGTTGCCTTTGTCATGGTGTTTGTTTACAACAGCAAAACCCTTTTGTCATGATGTTTGTTCACAGCAACAAAACCCTAAGACGGTTGATTACACAATATTTTTATATTTCTTAAAATAGAATTGATAACCATAGTGTCAAATTTATTTCATTAATAATATTGAATTGATATTTTAATGTACAAAAGATAGGATTATCTTAATTTTCAATTTTCTATCAGCAATAATTTCAAATTTACAGTGTTTAGCATTTCTTTGAGCTTCATACTGTTATACAGTATAATTAATTAACAGACACTGGCCAGACTTGTTCTTAGTATGTGAATGGCTATTTTTATACATAA
The DNA here is from genome assembly GCA_019843815.1 of Montemys delectorum. Lineage (NCBI taxonomy): Eukaryota > Metazoa > Chordata > Mammalia > Rodentia > Muridae > Montemys > Montemys delectorum. The sequence continues at coordinate 15,227 of JADRCD010201232.1, forward strand.
ACAGTATACATTAAAAAACTCTTTTATATGTTAATGTGTATGTGTGTGTGTGTGTGTGTGTGTGTGTGTGTGT
>JADRCD010201233.1:0-16990 GCA_019843815.1 Montemys delectorum
GAAGTCAGTTTAATGAATAGCTATTATTCTGTGCTCAGATTGAAATTCTGCCTTAAGAAGCAATAGGACCAACTTCAGGATGTATAAGGAATGAAAACCATTTCTTAGGAAATAACATAATGTCAAGGATCAAATTTAAGTGTTGAAAAAAAATGAGGCCATCAAAAGAGATAAGACAGTATGGGGAGAGACCACTGCAGACAAAAACCACACATGTCTACATTTTGGTCTACAACCAAAAATCCAAGAACCTCGAGCACATGGACACAGTGGAACTTTTACTGAACAGAACACCAATAGCTTATGCTCTAAGATCAAGAATTGACAAATGGGATCTCATAAAATTAAAAAGCTTCTGTAAAGCAAAGGACACTGTCAATAGGACAAAACATCAACCAACAGATTGGGAAAAGATCTTTACCAATCCTACATCTCATAGAGGGCTAATATCCAAAATATACAAAGAGCTGAAGAAGTTAGACTCAAGAGAACCAAATAGCCCTATTAAAAAATGGGGTACGGAGCTAACCAAAGAATTCTCAACTGAGGAATATCGAATGCCTGAGAAGCACCTAAAGAAATGTTCAACATCCTTAGTCATCAGGGAAATGCAAATCAAAATAACCCTGAAATTCCACCTCACTCTAGTCAGAATGGCTAAGATAAAAAACTCAGTTGACAGCAGATGCAGGTGAGGTTGTGGAGAAAGAGGAACACCCTTCCACTGGTGGGGGGATTGAAAGCTGGTACAACCACTCTGGAAATCAGTTTGATGATTCCTCAGAAAATTGGACATACTACTCCCAGAGGACCCAGAATACCACTCTTGGGCATATACCCAGAAGATGCTCCAACATGTAATGAGGACACATGCTCCACTATGTTCATAGCAGTCTTACTTATAATAGCCAGAAACTGGAAACAACCCAGATGTCCCTCAACAGAGGAATGGATACAGAAAATGTGATATATTTACACAATGGAGTATTACTCAGCTATTAAAAACCATGAATTTATGAAATTCTTAGGGAAATGAATGGATCTGGAGAATATCATTCTGAGAGAGATAAAACAATCACAAAAGAACATACATGGTATGCACTCACTAACAAGTGGATATTAGCCAAGAAGCTCAGAATACCCAAGATACAATCCACAAGACATGGGGGCTGGAGAGATGGCTCAGCAGTTAAGAGCACTGACTGCTATTCCAGAAGTCCTGAGTTCAATTCCCAGCAACCACATGGTGGCTTATAACCATCTGTACTGGGATCTGATGCCCTCTTCTGGTGTGTCTGAAGAGAGCTACAGTGTACCCATCTACATAAGATAAAAAAAAATCTTAAAAAAAAAAAAACCCAAAAAACAAAAACCAAGCTGGACAGTGGTGGCACACGCCTTTAATCCCAGCACTTGGGAGGCAGAGGCAGATGGATTTCTGAGTTGAAAGCCAGCCTGGTCTACAGAGTGAGTTCCAGGACAGGGAGAAGGAAGACCAAAATGTGGATACTTCGATCCTTCTTAGAAAGGAGATCAAAATACCCATGGAAGGAGCTGCAGAGACAAAGTATGGAACAGAGACTGAAGGAAGGACAATCCAGTGACTGCCCTACCTGGGAATCCTTCCCATATACAATCACCAAACCCAGACACTCTTGTGGATGTCAGCAAGTGCTGCCTGACAGGAGCTTGATATAGCTGTCTCCTGAGAGGCTCTGCCAGTGACCGACTAATACAAAAGTAGAGGCTCACAGCCATCCACTGGACTGAGCATAGGGTCCCCAATGAAGGAGCTAGAGAAAGGATCCAAGGAGCTGAAGGGTTTGCAGTCCCACAGGAGGAACAACAATATGAACTAACCAGTACCCTCAGAGTTCCAAGGGACTAAACCACCAACCAAAGAGTACACATGGTGGGACCCATGCCTCTAGCTACACATGTAGCAGAGGATGGCTTTTTGTTGGACATCAGTAGGAGGTGAGACCCTTGGTCCTGAGAAGACTCAATGCTCTAGTATAGGGAAATACCAAGACAGGGAAGCAGGAGTGGGTGTGTTGGTGAGTAGGGGGAAGGAGTATGAGATAGGGAGGTTTTTGGAGGGGAAACCAGGAAAGGGGATAACATTTGAAGTGTAAATAAAAAAAAAAATCTAAGAAAAAAAAAGAAAAAAATCCAAGTGTGGATACATACAGTGGATTGCTGAAAATATGAGAGGAATTCCAGGAGATGTCCAGATTCTGTAGGATACTGCATGTCCTTATTTTTTTTCTTTTTCTTTCTTTCTTTTTTGTTTTTTGTTTTTTGTTTTTTGATTTTTGATTTTTGTTTTTTGTTTTCCAAGACAGGGCTTCTCTGGATATCCCTGGCTGTCCTTGAACTCACTCTGTAGACCAGGCTGGCTTTGAATTCAGAAATCTGGCCTCCTCTGCCTCCCAAGGGCTGAGATTAAAGGCGTGCACCACCACTGCCCAGCTCATGTCCTTCATATTAAGAATTAGGAGCTAGGGAATGCTCATCTTGTGTGTTCACTGAGACTCTCATGAGAAGTACTGCCTAGACCAACATGTGAGTCCAATAAGACATATTTGTGGCAGAGATGGTGATGACACTGCTGAAAAATATCAGGAGAGATAAAAAAAAGCGATGCCTATGAGGAATTACTTTAGTGGTAAATTCATACTGACCAGTGATTAACTCTGTGTAAAGCAATAGACACAAAGTGTGGATCCTGAGATTTAGGCTTGATTACTAAAGGAATATTTAATGTCATTTTCAGAAATAAAAAAATTAAAAGATGGCAGAACAGGGATTAATAGCAAGGCAGAACATTTGCCCCAATTATTACATAAACAAAGGATGTTTATATTTGGAATTAAGAGAACATTCTTATTGAATTCTTCATAAGTAAAATGTACAAAATGTAGACACAATTATTTGAACTTAACCCAAATACTAAACATATTTGAGACTCATAAATTGCTAAAGAAAATGCACACAGCAATGCAATCAGAATTCCAGATTACACAAGGCAATAACTAAAACACACTCATGAAATGCACCACCAGAAAAAGGCAAAAAAAAAAAAAATGAAGATTAATACAGTCAAGAAAGACCTTAGCAACTGGGCTTCCCTATCCTACATTACCTTGAGCCTCCGGGCATTCCTGAGGATGTCTTGAGTCCTGTGTGTTAACTTACTTGTCAAGTCTAGAAATATAAATTTAATTAGGGTTTTTGTATGCAAAAGACACTGCCATAAAAATATACCTTTGACTACATAATACTCACATTCAAAAGACAAAATGATGGAAATGAGAATCACATACTTATACAAAAATACTGTTTTTCACATTAAAATAAAATGCATGTGAAGCTGAGGAATATGTAAATGATATATATGCAATTTGAATGTCATTCATAAAAATCCAATCCACTCCATAGCAGTTCCAAGCTGCAAAAAGAAAATGCATGCATTGTATATAAAAGACAACACAGAATAGAAAAATTAAACACTAGAGATACAAAATACTCCATCATATCTGCTATAAGAAAAACAATAAAATGGAAAATAATATCTTTTGTAAAATTACTAACTGTGTCTTTTCAGGGTGAATGTGTAAGTGACAAATTATCATTTTTACTATTCTGCTAATAAAGATACTTAGGGTAAAATTATCTTACAACATAGCTTCAGACATTTGAAGTAGTTTACATATTTATTATTATTGTTAATCTTTTTACAGTCCAGTCATTATTCCTCACCCCTCATGGTCTACCCTCTGACAATTCCTCACCCCATTCCTCTTCCCCTGTCTTCAAGAGGATGTCCCCTCCCCCATCCCCATCCCAACAGGCCTCCCCACTCCCAGGGGCCTCACATCTCTTGAGGGTTAGGTTCTCTTCTCTCACTGAGGCCATACCAGACAGTCCTTTGTTGTATATGTTTGGAGAGGGGGCTCATATCAGCTAGTGTATGCTACCTGTTTGGTGGCTTAGTGTCTGAGAGATCTCAGGGTTCCAGGTTAGTTGAAACTGCTTATCTTCCTATGGGGTCGCCCTCCTCCTCAACTTCTTCCAGTCTTTTCCTGGTTCAGTCACAGGGGTCCCCAGCTTCTGTCCATTGGGTGGATGTAAGTATCTGCATTTGACACATTCAGCTGCTTGTTGGGTCTCTCACAGGGCAGCCATGCTAGGCTCCTGTCTATAAGCATACCATAGCATCAATAATAGTATCAGGCCTTGAAGCCTACCCTTGAGTTGAGCCCCAAATTGGGCCAGTCAGTGGACATTCTTTCCCTCAATCTCTTCTCCATTTTTGTCCCTGCAGCTCTTTTAGAAAGGGACAATCCTGGATCAGAGATTTTAACTGTGGGATGGCAACCACATCCCTTGACTTGATGCCCTGTCTTTCTACTGGAGGGAACTTTCTACAAGTTCTCTCTCCTCACTGTTGAGTATTTTATCAAAGGTCTCTCACTCTGAGTCCTGAGCTTCTCTCACCTCCCAGGTCTCTTGTGTATTCTAGAGCCCCCACATCCCACATCCTACCTCCCAAGGTTACCTGTTTACATTCTTTCTATGGCCTTCAAGACTTCACTCCTGCTCCACCCCCCAATACCCGAACATATTCTTCTATACTATTACATGTGTGTTATTGAAAGACATTTAGAGCATATAAAATATAACTTGCCATCATACCACTTTGAGTGATAAGGATCCAGAACTTCTGGCCTTAACATCCCAGTGACCACTGAATCCTGCTTGTTGTGACACTGGGTGATGAGCATGGGCATCAGAAATATGTTGTATTGCCAGACCTTTCTCTTGGTGCACAGGGAAACATAAATGGAAAACACTAAACAATTGATGTGGGACAATGAGGGGTGGGATTAGCACTTTTGTAAAAACAAACAAACAAAAAGTAGTCTATTTAATGTTGGGACAAATTGAAGAAGCAAGTAGTGTCTTTGGTGCTGTGGTGAAAGAAATCTGCCAGTGAACTTAGCTCCCTGTCAGGAGACTGATCAATGTGGCAGTGAATGAGTTCTTGTATAAGGATAGATGTCTGATCAAGATGACCATTCAGTGATCCTTCAGTGCTTGAGAGAAGAAGCATATGAGAAATGTGTAATATCCAGTGAAGAATAAATACCAAATAAGTCAATGTGAAGTAACTCCTCCAGCATGGTTAGAAGATTTGAAATAGTACTCAGCAATACAATGAAAGCAAACTATTCTCAACACTGCAATTGGAAGAAAGTTTCCCTACCATCCTAGCAATGGCAGATGAACACAATGCATGTCTTGTTTATAATGTCTTCAAGTAGACGTTAAATAGGGCCTAAGTACTGATAGTCAGAGTCCATGAGACTAACTATGGTAAAAGTCGCAATAACAGTGGTACATCTCAGGATCACTATGTTATTTTAAGTATGTTTATCAGCAGCTCTCAAGCTGTGAATCCAGACCCTTTTGGGGATAGAATGACCCTTTTATAGGGGTCACCTAAGATGGTCAGAAAACACAGATATTTACATTACAATTCATAACAATATTAAAATTACAGTTATAAAGTTGCAATAAGATAATTTTATTGTTGGGCATCACCACAATATGAGGAACTTTATTAAATGGTAACACCATTAGGAAGGTGGAGAGACACTGCTCTATGTAGTACTTCAACTCACTTATATCCATCCCTAGATGTTGGTCAAAAGACTTAATAATCTTCTCATTGGAAATATTGGGAGTACAAGGAGGTATATGTTGCTCAGAGTCAGGTGAGTGGTGATGTTATTTTGAGTGTAGACTAAAGTGCAAATGGTGTGTTCTTATATGCAGTGAAGCAGCCGCATCATAGCACAGTAAGTAGCAAATAGAATATTCAGCCTCCTCAAGAATAATGACTATTTTATCAAAGGTTTCAGATTAAATATATGTACCTGAATATGTATACAGCATTATGCATTATTAAAAATGCATATAAAAATGCAGTTGTATATAAAAAAACATCTGGATGAAAATAGATTAAATTATTTTTAGTGGAAAAATAATTTGCATTTCATTTTACTCTCCATAATATTACCTATCTGTAATCATGAACAGGTATTTGTTTTGAGACTCAGTGGAGGGCATGAAACTATATTTAGTACATGACCCTTTAGAATGGAAGGGAATGGTTCAAAGGTGGAATTAGAACTCAAATAAAAACATTTATAAAATATCTGTGAACCTGTGTGTATATGCATACCTTGTGTCGAAAGAGGATTTTTTTAAAATTTTATTTTCTTAAATTTACTTTGCATAAATACATGGAGATGAACATATGCATGTCACAGTGTGTTAATGTGTGAAGGTCAGAGGGCAACCTCCAACTAAATATGTCAGCTGAACAGCAAGTATCTTCTTTATCCACTGAGCTGTATTTCCAACCCAAGATATTTATTTTATTCAGAGATGTTTTCATTTTACTTTTCTGTAATAAAACATGTAGAGTAACCTTTGAAAATCAACTGTGGTTTGTAGAGATATGGCATTACCTTTGAGGAACACTTCACTTATTCTAAGATCTCACCAAAAGAGTTCACTACCATTTCACTGAAAAGTAGTTCACTTCCAAAGTTTTATTGGTGAACTGAGATTTATGACAGCAGTAGAAATATATCTACTCAAATACCTACTGCCACTCTTTAGTGCCATCCATCATTAACAGGTGTCTGCCTTGCTACTCAGACTCTTTTTGTGGGTGTTTCAAATTAATAAAACTCAGGACAGTCTTCTACTTAAAATTATTCATCTTTATTTCTTCCTTTTATTACTGGCCTCTCACAATAGAGAAGAACACATTTATGCACACATACACACATGCAGGTACATACACATATTTATATACAGAAACCCACATGTAATTACACAAATACATGCACACATGCAAACACACATAAAACCATGCATGCCTACACATACACACACAAATAGTCACATGCACACACATACACAAACACTCGCATGTGACTATACAAACACACGTGCACATGCAAGCACACATATAACCATATCTGCATGTCCACACACACACAAAAATACACATACATATGAATGCACATTCATGCATACACACACATACATCATTATCACCCAGATACTTTCACCATGCATAAGGAAATAAGAATTGTTTTCTATATGTCAGCAGCCAGACTCAGAGCAGTGACCAGTTTGTCCCCATCTGAACATCAAACTAATGGTGGTACTGTCAGATCTCAGGCTCTCAGGAAACTGAGCCCACGTGACAATGACCTGATAACTTCCCCCATCCACTAAAACTTAACAAAATTTACAACACTGTCCAAATGTTTGCATTTACTTTCTAAGAGAACAGGCTTCTCCTCACTGTTAACAGCTTTTATTTATATCCACTGTAAAAATCCTGATGGTCCTACACTAACTTCAATAGACAACTCTCCACTTTTATATTCACTTCACATCATAGGGGAAGATCTGCCCCCTTGCACAATAGTCTGTGTAGTTAACATCTTATTTCTGCTTTGTTCTCACTACTCAGGAAGCAACCAACTCGGCCCCATCTATGGCCACACATCTGTGACATCTGGGAGCTTGCTGGATGATCACCACTGGCACTCTGTACTCATTGAGCGCCAGGGCCGCAGCATTAACCTGACTCTGGACAGGAGCATGCAGCATTTTCGCACCAATGGAGAGTTTGACTACCTGGACTTGGACTATGAGGTATACATGAGGATTTAGGATTGTTATGGAGGACAGAATTCACACTCTACTATTGTTTTACTGTTAATTACGTAACTGTTCAAGCCTTTTCCCTTCCTTTTTATAGAAAGGAACTGTCATTAAATCTAATTCATTTAACAAATTTTATATGTAATTGTAAGCTATATATATATCTTCAATTGTTAACATTTTCCTTTTATTGAAATGGCTTTCTTTTTTCTCACACAATATATCTTGATTATGGTTTCCTTGTCTTCTGCTCTTTCCACTTCCTCTCAAGGCCCTTCGGCCCCTTTATCCTTTTCAGTAGGAAGCCAACAGTCTTCTGAGGAATAACAATCAAATGAAACAAGCAAAAATGGACACATCAGAATAGGACAAAACACACAGAAGTAAAGGAGCCCAAGAGGGCTAGAAACAGACAAAGATGCAGAGACCCACTCATTTGCACAGAAAACTGAAACTCATAATACATGCAACGAAGAACATGTAGAGTAAAATAGAGAGGGAAAAATACATATTTGAACAAATAAAACAAATTAAAAATAAAGTTTAAAATAGGAAATATATCACTGACATGATATTATGAGGAAAGGAGCCTCTGAAGATACCGTTTAGTTACTTTTAAGTTGGACATCTACTCCTGGGCACAGAATGTACCCTTGAAGGTAGTTTGTTTCCCCAGTAAGACTCCTTTACAAAAAATTAAATTTTCTTTTGCCAGTGGTCATTAATTAGAAACAACTTTTGGATTAGGGATGGGAACATGCTTCCACTTCTGTTTTCGTGGCAAGGGCCCCATTTGGTGCAGACCTGTGCAGGCTCTGTGCACGCTCGCCGAAGTCTCAGTGATTTCATATGCATATTGATCCTGTCGTGTTAAGAAGATATTGTTTTCTTGCTGTCCTCCATCCCTCTAGACTATTCTACAGTCTCTTTACAAGAATGCTCAACAGAGTTAATTGCTTCACCCTGATCTCCAGCTATTAAAAGTCGACAGTTCCTTCCAACTCTAACACCCTAAGTATCAGGCCTTTCTACATGGATCCCTATTCCCAACCATTATAACCTGTTATAACTTACAACATCTATTACTCAGGAGAATATACAGTATGCTATATATGGAAGGTTCATTCATTTTTGTAGTATAATGAAAATATTTCACTCTAGTTTATATCATTATTTATTAATTAATGCTATAGATTTGTCTTTAGGTAAACTTTTATACTTTCAGACATCTTTGACATAAAAGAAATAAAGTAAAACATATTTTACATTTTAATTACTACATAATGAAGTATTTTAAAATATTCTGGTTCAGTGAGAACCCTAAATTAAATTCTGGAAGTCTACATAGTGGAATAAGAATATGCATTATTACAAGTTGTACTCTAACCCTCACAAACATAGTAGAGCATATGAATGCTCCTCCACATAAATAAATACATTAAATATGTACCTATTCTTGAAATAAAGGGGATCACTTAGATGCTTAATATATACATAAAATGTGCATATTTATTTACACATATGAATATATACATGTTATAATTTTATAACATTCAAGTTGATATATTAGGTTCGATATAAATTACCATAGTACTTCAACATAGTCCATCACATATGTAAATAGTACTTAGAGGCAAAGCCTAGTGTTATGTGTAATTAGTGTAACAAAGCACTACATTTTCAGAGCAGCATCCAAGCAAAATAAAAGACAAGACATCTTACTCAGCTCGAGCCTCCAGACTTTCTTAGTTCATGGAACTAGTAACAATATAATAATCTTCCAAAGTATTCCAAAGCTAGTTTCTAAAGTATCTGAAAATTTACGTTCTAAAACTTTGATAACTATTTGAAAGTACAAATACAAATTCCCTATTATTAAATACTAGTGTGGTAAGGAAGAAAATAAGAGTACTTTAACACTCTTTCAAATTCAGGGTCTAATTTGATACTGTCATTTTTTTCTAGTCATTTGTTGTATTGTATATTTTGCTGCCAGCCTCAATACAATGGAAATTCATGAGTCTAAACAGGGCAAGACCTAATATTGAATTGTCAGACTCCATGAGTAATATTTCACATAGTATCCAAGATATACTTGGATGATTTTTTTGAAGATTTTATGTATATTGGGATATCCTCTAGGATTGTTTCAAACCTTTGTATTCCTTTCCATCTACATTTTAGAAAGCAGAAATTCATGAGCATTATGAGTGTGGGGGGGATGTGTTTGTATGTTTGTGTTACTCAACAACTATATGTAAAGATTTAATAATGTAGAATATGTGCACCATAAAATTATGGGTAAAAAATCTGAATTGATAGCTATGGTATATAGTTTTATAAGTCAATGGAGATTTATTAACATAAAAATATAAGCTTAAGGCTAAATTACTTTCTCCAAAAATATTCATCCCCAAATGATTATTAAAAGAAATCATGAATTTGAAAGAGATCAAATGGAATACATAGAGGATTTAGAGGAAAGAAACAGAAAAGAGAATTGAGGTAATTATATTATCATCGCAAAACTAAAATAACTCTTTTTAAAGTTTAAAAATGTGAAAATCTAAGAAATTTTTATCTCCTGGAAGTTGATGCTACATCTCTTATGACTTATTGGTCTAGTGTATGAGAGAACTTGCAAATGAATTATTCATCTTAGATTAATAAACTTTGAAGTATCACAGAATAGGGAGGCATCCTGAAGCATTAGCCATGGGCAAACATAATTCCAATTTTCAAAAACCATAATTAAAGATTTGGGGTCACAGACCCTATTGAGTTCATGAAATCTGTGCATATTCATGCGCACACAACACATTCCACAGGAACACAGTGGATCTAGAATTTTACAGTATGTCAAAACCTTCTGTTCTCAACACAGCCCTTTGGGAGTTTTAGCTATTGATCTGAATATGTGTGACAGATCTATCAGAAAATGTAGTAGGGGAAAAGAGAAAACTACTGAAAATGATGAGCTAGTTGATAAGCTAATACCCAGTAACTCTCATTTTGGGAATGACAGTTATTACCATTGGTACCATAGCAAAGACAGTTGTATTTATATTTGTATTTTATACTACATAGTAATTATAGTCTCTTTTGTGTTCTTTAAAGAAATCTGGGCCATATTTAATAGCGAGTATCAGAACAGTGGTTTATACTTCCTTGATGTAAGAACATAGTAAGTAGGCTCCTATTACACTGACTGATAATATTAACTTCAAATATAACAAAATTTACATTTTGTCAATGTCATATTGGAGTCTCTGAAAGAGATAGTCTTCTCATGTTCACAAAGACCACGTCCTTTCCCCCTTAAACTACTTGACTTGCATTCTTACAGAGTGGTCTGAAGCAAAGGACATTGAGACTTAGTGTGGGAAGGCTCAAGAAGCTCTTTCTAGGATGGAAAAGGGGGAATGCATTGGTTTCATTCTTTAACTCTCATAGTGTAAATACCTTACTAGGGGAACTTCATGCTATCAATTGAATATGAAGTGTGTGGCTTCTAAAAAGATGCCCACTGGCACACCATTACACAACAGAGTCCTTGTGTTGGAAAGGTGCCGTGTAAATAACCTAAGAACATACAGCATAGCAAGTGTTGAGATTATTTCAGAATAGAAATTAACATTCTATTTATATAGTTTAATTCAAATGCTCTCTTACTTGTGTTTCAAAAGAGTTCTATTTAATACAAGTCCTGATGAGCCTGCTAATACAAGCAGAATCCAACCGAGCATTGTTGGGTGGACTGAATACATGTTACCATTCTCGGCCATGCACTCCAGCAAAAGAGGTGTGATGTACATACAGCTTTGCACCTTTGATATGGCTCAATGTTGACATTACTATTGTGTATAAAAGTGGCCCCCAAATTTTCCCAGTCTCCTCTTCTCTGTAATGTTATGATATCATGAAGTGTAGAAATCGCTACCAGCAGTCAAACTGCTAACTAGATGGTAGCCTGAGATGGAATAAATACAGATTTTGGTTTCCTCCAAAACAAGGAAACTGAAGGACAGACGAGTAATCCAGTGTTTGCCTTGATTCCATTCTTTAGTTAAATACCACTTACGGTACTTATGGCATGACACATCATGGTCATTTGTAACACAGCTCTGCTTGGGAAGTAGAGAGTGACTCTTCTCAGTGTTTGTTTGTTTGTTTATTTGTTTTGGCCAATAAATAGGTTGTAGAGATAGAGAATATTAAAACTTTACCCTTCAGAAGAGCAGAAAGCCTGGGTTTCAATCCCTTTTGACCTTCATGAGTTGTGTAACATGAGTAATTCATATCCCCTTAATATAAGAAAATAAGATCATATTTCTTTTGAGATATGATGAAACATCAAATATATATAAATGCACATATATATGTGTATAGATATGTATGCATCATATATAAATATATTATGTATAAAGATAAATATGTATACAGATAAAAACATAGATCTTTATATGCTTCCATAACAGATGCATGTTTATCTCTTTCATGTGAAAGTATCGAATCTTCTTTTTGGTTAGCTCTAGTTTCAAATGCCATTTCACCGCAGTCTCCCTTCCTCTTGCATTACTTTTATACCTGTGGCAAACTGCATAAAGAAGGATATCTATATTCCAATATTTATTATGATCAGTAAAAAAGAAGGTAGGTTTAAAGACTCTTTCCTCTTCAATTATCTTAGGGTGACATATATCCTACTAATGAAATAATGTAAAACAAGACAACTCCTACAGACTTGGGTACAATACGGTTTACTGGAGACAAGTATTACTCCATTTTTAAAAGTGTTTAAGGAAGTAAAGCATCTGCTATGCTTTGCAAATACCTTGTAGCCAATTAAACAGTCAATAAATAAGGGTTAAAAGTGGTACTATTTTTTACTAAGATTACAGAAAGAAACTCCCAAATATAATTTTTAATCTAACTACTGGAAAAATGTTTTATTACCATGACTTTAGAATACTTTAAAATGTTATGATCCCACAACTTCATTTGACCAACAATATATGGCTAGAAAAAGTAAATGGCAAAATAATATGTGATCAATCCCATAAGAAAACTGGCTTAGAACTCAGTTTCCTGCTTTAGCTTTAGTTTCCTCTAACCCTAGCCTGTAGGGCTTCATCACCATGCTTGCAAGAATTGAACATGGCTCCCTGGTTACTGAAAGAAGAACTTTCTAGTGCATGAGAATCAGCATCATAATGGTAAAAGCAAGCCCCCAATTAAAGAAACCATGTGCACAGAGGAGCAAACCCCGTAATGTGAAACCAGTATAACAACACACTGGAAATGTAGTGCTGCCAGCTCCAAACACAGGAGGCAGTGGCAAAGACTGGCAAGTAAAGATATTGCTGGCAAGCCTGGGTAACAGAGTTTTAACCCTGGGAACCATATGATGGAAGGAGAGAATCTATTCCACAAGTTGTCTTCTAACCACTACTTATGTGTCACAGAATTTCCATATGAACACACACACACACACACACACACACTCATCCAATAATACTAATAACAAATTTTAAAAAGAAGAAAATATAAATTGTATTACTATAAATCTGTTAAGAGTAATCAACAGAAGGAACTGTACACAGCAACCCAGCATTTCATTTTATCATTATAGTCATTGTCATCAGGATCACCTTCATAAAACATGGATAGGCTAGGTCACTGTAACTTTCAAATATTCTCTTTATATTTTTACTATTTTCAACTACTCAATATTTTGATTATTGAGATTCCTAATTATTTCCTATGTGTTTTAATTTATTCCTAAAGTCTTCTTTCATGTATGAATCATTGCATATGGTGTATATTCAGCTGAACATGATTTATAATAGTTAATTTTATTTTAAATGGGGCCTTCTTAAAAAACATTGTGTCATGAACCATCATTAAGTTGTCTTTTTCTCTAAAACTAATTAAGCATTTTAAATGCCAGAGCATCAAATAATGGAATATAATTTACTCATGTACCTCTTGGAATGTAGCAATCCTTGCCTTATATCAAATATAAAGTCTTTACTTTCAAGAATGTCTCAACAATTGCTTTTATATTAAAAACTGTAAGGGAAAATTGAAAATAATAGCACTGAAAATGACTCTGTAGAAGGTGACATTATAGCTACAATTATACATTTATTCATTAATGCACTATTACTAGTGAATATTCCTAGCAGTACTGATAAAGTATAATTTTGTGTCATTTGTGTTGAGGCTACAGAATTTAAAGTTGACATTAAAAATATAGAGAAAAAACTCATGTGCCCTAGAAGCAGTTAAACTCAATGGAGCACATTTAGGAGAATTGTCTTAGTCCTTAAGGTGTGCAAGATCTATAAAATGTACAAACCTTGACTGTTCAACTTACAGCCCTTGTGTCCCACAAAGTCCCTAAGCCATACACTAATGGTATTTTTCAGTTATTTTCTACACTCAAAATAATTTTTAATGAACCTTTGACTCAGAGTCATTAGATTTCACAGAGCCTCCAGAAAGTAAGTACAGTATTCCTTGCTTTAGGCTACACTTTTATCACTTTATTATATTAGTTCTGGTTGTCTTGAGATTACTATAGGCATTTATCGGTAACATGCCTTTGAATGATAAATATGAAAATATAGTTTTAATATTCCTTGATAAAATAAAATTCCTAGATAAAATCTTTCTAAAATCCTCTCAAGACAATTTATAAAATGCCTGTAGTGTTTTTTAAAACAATACAAGGGGCATTTGCCATTTTATTGGTAAAGTTATAATCTAATTATTGGAATTAATGATTTCATTATGCATTTCAGCAACAGCATAATATAATGAGCAAAAGATTTTGTAGGGAACATATTATAACATTTGCCTAACTTTTACTGAAATAAAAGTGCCTGACATTAGTTGTATTTATAATTTTGTATCATTTACTGTAAGAAAATGTAAATATTAACTTTTTTTTTCTCAAAGATAACATTTGGAGGCATACCTTTCTCTGGCAAGCCAAGTTCCAGTAATAGGAAGAACTTTAAGGGCTGCATGGAAAGCATCAACTACAATGGTGTCAATATTACTGATCTTGCCCGGAGAAAGAAATTAGAGCCATCAAATGTGGTAAGAGTCTAAAATAGTGATCCAAGGGCATTGAATAACAACAAACATATAGCCCTTTTCACACTATTTGGGTTCCGTTCAATAATGTAAGGTAGAAGTTGCCCGATAATGCATAGATATTTGACATACTCAAAGTTCTCATGGACTTTGAGTCAAGCCAGCTTGTGTGTCCAGTGATTTCAAACTGTCCATTAAAGGCTTATTAGAAAGAAGACAGGTTGACAGTAGTGAAGGGAGATTTGGGAGGATAAGGAGAGTAACTGTAATTAATTATATACATATATGTAACTGTCAATGAAGAACATTAAAATTACATAAAAGAAGTATCATAGTAATAATTAAATAATGGCTTAAATTAAAAAAAAATGCTTTCTGGGGAAAAAAAAAGGGAGCCACAGAAGCTCACATTGAGTTTCTTCAGGATCCTGTAGAGACTGGTTTCAGATTTCTTGGAGAAGACCAAATAGTAAAGATGTTTCAGTATCCTGTCTCTCTATGTACTACTGGGTAGCCCAAATATACTCACAAATGTTTATCAAGGGGCTTCTCTATCGTTCTTCCTGGCCAGGAACTGGGACTGTTTCTTATCAAGCATTTCCATGTGGGAGTGAGTGCCTGAGATTATAAGGGCAATACTCGTGAAAGCCACCAAATTAGATAATTCCTTAGCTCTTCACACTGCCTCTTAAAGTACTCTCATGGTCCTGTTTTCCCAAATTTGAGCTCGTGTTTGACAATAACAAAAGTCAAAAGAGTATCTGGATAAATGAATAGCTGTAACTCAGTGAGCAGACTTCAGTAAGAGTAAAAATACTGTAAAGCTAGCTTAAAGCAAATGATCCTGCGATGGAGATTTCCCTTAAACGTAGTGAGGAATTAGCATTAATAACAAAATACTAAAATTTGGCCCACTTTACGTAATGAAGTAAAGAGTTAGAGAAAGATAAATTTAGCATGAAGCAACAATGTGATAAGGTGTGAACAGATATCCACTGTAATGTGGGATGATACTATAAGAAAATATGAACTTCCTGATTGCTTCTCTACCCGGGCCACCTCAGCTGGTGCAATTATCTCTGAAACCCAACAGCCCACTTTTCTCCCAGAAAGTCTTCAGTACCCAGGGACGCAGACAGAAGTGTAGTATGTCTGCCCCGGGAGAGGCCCTACCAGCAGCTGACTGAGACAAAGATACACCCAACCATTAAAATGAAGTCAGGGACCCCTATGGTCGAATTAGTGGAAGGATTGAAGAATCTGAAGGAGAGGGTCACCCCATAAGAAGACCAGCAGTCTCAACAAACCTGGATCCCAGGGAGTTCCCAGATGCTGTGCCACCAATCAGGCCACATACACAGGCTAGTCCGAGGCCCCTGGCACATTTATAATGGAGGACAGCCTGGTCTAGGCTCAGTTGGAGAAGATGTGCCTAATCTTCTGGAGATTTGAGGACCCAGAGACAGGGATGCCTGGTGGCAGAGAGAAAAGAGGGAAGAGGAATGTGATGGGGGAACTGTGGGAGGATTAAAAGGAGGCAATATCTGGAATGTATATAAATTTAAAAAAAAAAGAAAAGAAAACATGAGCACTTTGTAAATTAGAAATATCAACATTTAATCTGGAATAACAACTTTCCAAGGTGACTCAGTGATAAGAATAGATTATAGACTCTATATGGGTGACCACCTAAATGTAATGGCTTCCTTCATAAGTCTACATTATTTCTCATATTATTTCCACACTCACATGTGCACTTATACACACATTCCCTATACTAAACACAAACATATATACACACTTCACATATTATGTACCTGCAAATACACAAACTAACATCCATCACATACTATATACATGCCAGCACATGTTCTACATACTATGCACATGCATATAAACCTTAGTCTTAGTTACTGTTCTATTGCTGTGAAGAGACTTTGACCAAAGCAACTCTTATAACAGAAAGTATTTAATTGGGGTTTGCTTAAAGATTCAGTGAGTTGGTCCATTTATCATCGTGATAAGAAGCATAGCAGGAGCATGGATCTGGAGTAGTAATTGAGAATTACATCCTGACCTACAGCCAGGAGACAGAAAGAGGGAGAGAGAGAGAGAGAGAGAGAGAGAGAGA